>CM054149.1:56600889-56630889 GCA_028751875.1 Rapana venosa | reverse complement strand
GTATGTGTGTGCGAGTGTGTGCCTGTGTGTCTTTGTGTGTGTGTGTGTGTGTGTGTGTGAGTCTGTGTCTCTTGCTCTGTGTGTGTCTCTGCGTGTGTATGTGTGTGTGTGTGTGTGTGTGTGTGTGGCGTGAGTGTGTATGGCTGTGTGTGTGTGTGTCTTTGTGTGTCTGTGTGTGCGTACGTGTACGTGTACGTGTGTGTGTGGCATGCTGACTGCTGACGGCTGCAGGGTGTGGGGTGGGTGGTTGCAGGTGGGGGACGTGATGATCATCAAGGATCACCTGAACCTGGCTGGCTTCTCAGGCGTCAACCCGCTAGTTGGTGTCAACGATAACAAGTCAGTGCACACACACACTCACACACACACTCACACACACACACACAGGCATAACATACACACACAGAGGCATAACACACACACAACACACACACATACACACAACACACACACACACACAAACACACACACAGAGGCATAACACACACACACAGAGCATAACACACACACAGAGCATAACACACACACACAGAGCATAACACACACACACAGAGCATAACACACACACAGAGCATAACACACACACAGAGCATAACACACACATACACAGAGGCATAACACACACACAGGCATAACACACACACAGAGGCATAACACACACACACACACACACACACAGAGCATAAACACCACCACAGAGCATAACACACACACAGAGCATAACACACACACAGAGGCATAACACACACACACACACACACACAGGCATAACACACATACACACAGGCATAACACACACACATACATACACACACACACACACACACAGAGGCATAACACACACACAGAGCATAACACACATACACATACACACACAGGCATAACACACACAGGCATAACACACACATACACACAGGCATAACACACACATACACACACACTTACATACATATACACACATACACACACAGAGGCATAACACACACATACACACACACACACACACACACACACACACACACACACACACACACACACACACACACACACTGTCTCTCTCTCTCACACAGGCATAACACACACACATACACACACATAGGCATATCATACACACAGATACACACACATACACACACGGGACATAACACACACACTCACTCACACACACACTCACGCACATACTCACTCATCACACAGGCATAACACACACACACACACACACACAGGCATAACACACACACACACAGGCATAACACACACACACACACAGGCATAAACACACACACACACACACACACACACACACACACACACACACACACATCACACACACACACACACACACACACACACACACACTGCCGGTCTGTGATTGTGGTTTGTTGTGTGTTTTGTGTTTTTATGTTTTGTTCTTGTTGTTGTTGGGGTTTGTGAGGGTGCGTGCGGGAGAGGGGGTTGGTGATGGTGGTGGTGGTGGTGGTGTGTGTGTGTGGGGGGGGGATGGGACGGAGAGGAAGGGGGGGGGGGGGGGGGGGGGTCAGGTGATCTGGAGGGAGAGAGGGAGAAAGGGGAAGAGAAAGTAGTTTTGTTTGTTGTTTATTGCTGATGGTGGTGGTGAGGGGAGGGGAGGGTTAAGGTGATCTGGATAAAGAACTAGAGAGGGGATGAGAGAGAAACAGAGAGACAATGACAATGACAATGACAATAATTTATTCAAAAAAAGGCCTTGGCCCCATTTGAAGGGGTATACCTCATTGGTAATGGTTTGTACATTCCACACCTAAGTCCTGTGCCTCCAACACATACATGACAGTTTTGCAATCTAAAGGTAATCATGACATCATCGTTTCTCTTCTTTTGAAAGACTTATGCAAGTACATAGCAACAAATCGTATAGTGTTTACATTGGTGGAGGACAAAAGTAAGACTAACCTAAATAGTGCAGGTCTCTTATAAAACTTAGAAGGAATGTATTTTGTTCTTAAATCTTCCAGTGCTGGGCAACATAAAACAAAGTGTACCTCATCTTCTCTATACAGTTTACACATGGGGCACGTCATATTTCTGTCGTATATTTTATATCTTAAATGATGTACCATCATATCGGTGACCACAAAACGAAACTTGGTCAATACACACCTTACAAACTTATTCATATTCATGGTTAGGTATGTTTCAACAAGGTGATTTGCTTTGAATAATTTATATAAAGAAAATCTGTCGCTGCTTTGAATGTGGCTCTCCCAATGCTGCCATCTACAATCTATGATACGTTGTTTAAAGGAGGCCAGAAAACTCTTGACACACCCAACACCCTGATTAATTAAGCCACACAAATGCAAAACCATTTTCACACAAACACTTACGCACGCTAGTCACCCATGTTATCTTCCCTCTCTCATCGAGGTCATACAAAAGCTTATATGCTTGGGAAGGGAGTCTGTTTCCACACATCTGCGATACTTTAAACCAATACCCAATGCATTTCACATAAGAATTTAAATACAATGGATGTCTTCCAAGCTCACCATAAACTAGATCGTTTGGTGTTTGCCTGTTAACAAGTAGGAATCGTTTCATTGCGAATAAATGTAATTTTTCAATTTAATGCCCTGCAAAGAAAGCCCATATTTCTGCACCATACTGAGCAATTGGCTGCACCTGTGCATCAAACAACTTAAAAAATAATTCTGCTGAGGTGCTGTCAAATTTGTTAAAAAACATTAAGATATTCATGACTGCTCGTTTACCTCTGCTCACAAGATCTTGACAGGCAAAAGTAAAACTAAGCTTAGTAGAAAAATATATACCTAGATACTTATAAGCATTTACAACTTTGATTTGAGATTTTCCATAAAACCATCTTTCACGAGAAGCCAGATATCCACCCTTACGAAATACTATGATATTACTTTTTTCCATGTTTACTTTAAGCTGAAGTCTTTGAGCTGCAGCGTGCAAACTGTTCAATTGCGTTTGCAAACCAATAACAGTATCAGATAACAAAACAATATCGTCTGCAAACAACATAATGAATAATTCTACTAAATCGAAAGTAACACCATGTCTCCCAGTTTTATTATATCAAGAGCTACTTCATTAATAAACAACGAAAACAGAGCTGGGCTGCATATGTCTCCTTGTTTAACCCCTTGCGTACATTTAATATAGTCACTAAACTTAGCCCCATTTTTTAAATTTTAGCCTTTACATCATTGTACATACTTTTTATACAGTTGTAAAACTTTCCCTTAATGCCATTTTTGCTTAGAATTGGCCATAGAAGTTGTCTTGAAATAGAATCAAAGGCCTTTTCGAAATCAATGAAGGCTACATAGAGTTTACGATTGTTTACAAATTGTTTTTGAATGGCAGCCAATAAAGTAAATGTATGATCAATTGTACTATAGCCTTTCTTGAAGCCTGCCTGATATTCACCTGTGATATTATTTGCTTCAATCCACCTAGATAATCTTTGATTTACTATTGAGCTGTATAGTTTACTTGCTATATTACATAAAGAAATCCCTCTATAGTTATTTGGATCATTTGTGTTACCTTTTTTGAACAGTGGAATTATAACTGATTCTGTCCAGCTCTCTGGATAGATACCCTTATCAAATAGAACATTAAACAACTCTACGAGAAAATCTATAGCACTATCTCCTAAATGTTTGAAAAATTCACCTAGCAATCCATCTGGCCCTGCTGCTTTACCATTCTTCAACTTTCTTATCGCTAAAATTACTTCCTGTTTAGTAATATCTTGATCTGGACAAGACACAGTTTCATTGTCTTGTGAAATCCATTTGCTTCAACTTCAACTTCTACATTTGATTCTTTATCTAATACTTGCTTGAAATGTTTATGCTACTGATCTGATGTGATGCTGTTCTGAATATATGTTCTTTTCTTTAATACTAATCTTACATTCCTCCAGAACTCTTCTTGATTTTTGACTGAATCAAGTACTTGCTTAACTAATGAGAGAAAGACAGAGAGAGAGAGAGGAGAGAGAGGAGAGGGGGGGGGGGGGGGGGGGGGGGCAAGGAGGGAGAAGAAAAAGCGAGGGAGAGAAATGGAAGGAGGGAGGGAGAGATTGATTTCAACTTCATCTTTTTTTTTCGACTTTTAGGGTTTATTCACTCAAGAAGCATTGGAACAAATATGACAGAAAGAACATAACCATTAAAGCAACAACAAGCCAGTAGCTTATGTTGTGCTCAAATACAACATCACCCTTCACATGGCGGCTAAGGATCCCTACAATGACCACAGCAGAAGAAGAAGAAGAAGAAGGAGAAGGAGACAGGGGAGAAAGGACCGAATAGAATGATGACAGCATTAACAATGACAGAGAATGATATAATTGAGAATCTTTCGAAAAAATTGTCTATCGAATAAAAATAAACAAACGTGTATAGATAGTTTACAGGTAACGCGCCTGCCTAGAAAACGAAAAGTCCGGGTCGGATGTGTGCAGTGGTTCGATCCCCGTTTGGGCCCCAAACTCTCCCCTAACCCCTTAGACCATAAGTGGTGGTCTGGGTGCTAGTCTTTCGGATGAGACGATAAACCGAGGTCCCGTGTTTTACACATTTTTAGCATGTTTAGCGCACATAAAAGAACCCACGGCAACAAGAGAGTTGTCCCTGGCAAAATTATGTAAAAAACCCAAAACACTCTCATATAGGGAAACAAATACAGTTGCAGACAGGGAAAAAAATGGGTGGCGCTGCTCTTGTGGCGACGCGCTCTTCCTGGGGAGAGCAGCCCCAATTTCATGCAGTGAAATCTGCCGTGACGCAAAGTGGTATAAGATAAGATAAGGTCAGGTGAGATAAGGTCAGGTGAGATAAGGTTTGATTTGTTGCTTTACAAGATTTAGCGCTATATAATAATAATAATAATACATGGAATTTATACAGCGCTAAATCTTGCAAAAAAAACAAATCAAAGCGCTCTCATTCATCCTATTCTTTCGCATGCAGCCAGTTACGATTAATAGATTTTTACAAATTCAAATATAAACACACACACGCGCACAATTAACAGTTTTTTACAAATACAAATGTAAACACACACGCGCGCGCGCGCCCACACACACACACACACACACACACACACACACACACACACACACACACACACACAAAAGTTGTACACTCGGGCAGGCTAATGGGGGGGGGGGGGGGGGGGGGGGTGGTTATTGAGGGCAGGGACAGAAATGAGATGAAACAAGAGGAGAGAATCTTAGGTTTGAAATAAATGCGTCTTTAGGCTGGATTTAAAAGCATCATAAGTAGGCTTTTGACGAAGGGAGAGAGGGAGGTCGTTCCAGATCACTGGACCAGAAACAGAGAAAGAGCGACGGCCAACAGTGGACTGGTTGAATCTAGGTATTCTTAAGCACAAGGTATCTGCAGCAGAGCGGAGGGAACGAGAAGGAGTGTAACAAATGAAGACATTCACAGAGGTAGGAAGGTGCCGTTTTGTGGAGACTTTTGTAACAGAGGGTACAGATCTTATAGTTTATCCTCTGTGGCACAGGCAGCCCGTGGAGAGATCGCAAGAGAGGAGTAATGTGCTCAGATTTTTTCTTTCTGAGGACTAGTCGAGCTGCAGAGTTTTGTATACGTTGAAGAGGGTGGATAGATGATGCTGGCAGACCAGCCAGAAGGGAATTGCAATAGTCCAGACGTGAGAGAATGAGAGATGTGACTAGTTTGGATGTTGCATCAGTGGACAGATACTTTCGAACTGCACTAATGCGCCGTAATTGATAGTAGCACGACTGGCAGGTTTGGGTGATGAATTTTTGCATGGAGAGCGTGTTATCGATAGCTACCCCTAGATATTTCACTACAGTGGATAGAGGGACAGACGTATTGCCGAATTCTATTGAAGCTGTTGTTATGGAAGAGAGTTTGTGTTTGGTCGCTATAAGCATGGCTTCGGTTTTATCTGCATTTAGTTGTAACTTGTTCTCTATCATCCAGTTTTGGATATCTTGAAGGCAGCAGGACATATTTGTCAAGAGGGAAGGCAGGTTTTCGGGAGTTTCACTGCTAAGAATCTGAGAGTCGTCTGCATAAAAATGATGGCTGATTTGATGACGGTTTATTATATGTGAATATGTGAAAGTGGGGCAGTGTAGAGAGTGAAAAGAACAGGGCCGAGAACTGACCCCTGTGGGACTCCACATTCCAGTTTGGCAGGTGCTGATTGAATCTTATTTACTGTAACTGTGTGGAATCGGTCTGTAAGGTATGAACTGAACCAGGTGAGGGCTGTGTCTTTAATACCAAACGTGTTCTGGAGACGGTAGAGAAGAATTGAGTGGTCTATAGTGTCAAAGGCTGCAGACAAGTCGAGGAGAGTGAGAAGGGATATTTTTCCTGAGTCAGAAGCGTGCAAAAGCGTGTTGAAGGTGTGGACTAGGGTGGTCTCGGTGCTGTGGTTGGCAATATAGGCAGACTGAAAAGGGGGAAGGAGATTGTTGGAATGAAGATGGCTATTGAGTTGTTTCAGAATATAAATTCCATACATTATTATTATTATTATAAGGTCAGGTGAGATAAGGTCAGGTGAGATAAGGTCAGGTGAGATAAGGTCAGGCGAGATAAGGTCAGGTGAGATAAGGTCAGGTCAGGTCAGGTCAGGTCAGGTCAGACAACGATGCCGGTATGCTTTGCTGTTGTCTTGGACTGTTCCCTTCTCTCCTCTTCTCGCTCGGCGTCTCCTGACTGGCAGGGGAAGGAAGGCGGTGCCGGGTCTTCCTCTGTGCTGGAGGAGGGGTCTGCCCTCGGCCCTCAGCCCGCACACTCTGACTTCAGAGCAGCTCAGCTTTTTTTGTGTGGACAGGATGCATGCTGGGTATGGCCGTGTTTCCATAACCCACCCAACACTGACATTGAGTTACGGGATCTTTAACGTGCATATTTGATCCGTCGCATGTGTTGTCTATACTCGAAAAGGAATTAAGGCACAGGCAGTTAGATTGGTATGCTTTTTAAACAATGACCTCTCCCATGCCGAAGTCGGATGTGCGGGGCCTGACTTGTCAGGCGCTTAACGGCGTTTTCGCTCCTGTCACAGACCACAGTAGTTGCTGTCTGAGCGTTCGACGCCGACGGAAAAGAACTGACCTGGGCGATGGTGGAGCTATCCCCAGTCTTAATGTAATGCACCAGACGCCGCGCCGAGATCCGAACTCACGAGTTCATAGACCCACGTGATTCAGTTTATTTATTTATTTTATTTTATTCTTTTATATCGAGGATAATGGAATAAGCACACATGTGCTTTTTTAACTTCCTGTCCCCGTGTGCATGCGGTTTTTGTAAATTCTGTCATCTGTTCCCATTGGCACACAATGGCCTACTCTTACAAAAAGCGGAACAGGATTTAACGTGTGCGCAAGATGTTCTGCGTGCGTTTGCACACGGGGCCTCGGTTTAATAATATTAATAATAAATGAAACTTATTTAGCGCTATATCTTACAAAAACAAATCAAAGCGTATGCATTCAACCTAATCTTACACAGTCATACAACCAATGACAAATAATCAATAGCTTAAACAGATATTACAAATATGGTACGCTGCAGACAAAATCTATGAAATAAAATTGCAATAGTCAAATGTTTTTCAAAAGCACACACACACACACACACACACACACACACACACACACACACACACACACACACACACACACACACACACACACACACACACACACAGGTCATATACTTTAGCAGGGTGACAGGACATGGGTTAGTGAAGGTGAGATAGTTCTGATATGAAACAGGAGGGGGGAAATCTTAGGTTTGAAATAAATATGTCTTGAGGCTGGATTTAAAAGCGTCATAGCTAGGCTTCTGGCGAAGAGAGAGAGGGAGCTCATTCCAGGTCGATGGAACCGAAATAGAGAAAGAGCGGCGGCCAACAGTAGATTGGTTGAATCTATATAAATTCCATACATTATTATTATTATTATTATTATTTAGGTATTCGTAGGCACAAGGTATCTGCAGCAGAGCGGAGGGAACGTGAAGGAGTGTGCAGGTTAAGACATTCACAGAGGTAGGAGGGTACAGTTTTGTGGAGACATTTGTAACAGAGGGTACTGATCTTATAATCTACTCTCTGCGGCACAGGCAGCCAGTGGAGAGATCGCAGGAGAGGGGTAATGTGCTCCGATTTTTTCTTTCTGAGAACTAGTCGA
The DNA here is from genome assembly GCA_028751875.1 of Rapana venosa. NCBI lineage: Eukaryota > Metazoa > Mollusca > Gastropoda > Neogastropoda > Muricidae > Rapana > Rapana venosa. The sequence goes on along the minus strand of CM054149.1, from coordinate 56,622,659 downwards.
GCTGCGGAGTTTTGTATACGTTGAAGGGAGTGGATAGATGATGCTGGCAGACCAGCCAGAAGAGCATTGCAATATTCCAGATGTGAAAGAATGAGAGAAGTGACAAGTTTGGATGTTGAATCGGTGGACAGGTACTTTCGAATGGCACTAATACGCCGTAATTGATAGTAGCACGACTGACAGGTCTGGGTGATGAATTTTTACATAGAGATTGTGTTGTCGATAACAACACCTAGATATTTCACAGCAGTGGATAGAGGGACTGATGCATTGCCGAGTTCTATTGAAGCTGTTGTAATGGAAGAGAGTTTGTGTTTGGTCCCTACGAGCATAGCTTCGGTTTTATCTGCATTTAGCTGTAATTTGTTCTGTTTCATCCAGTTTTGAATATCTTCAAAGCAGTGGGCCATATTTGCCAGGAGAGAAGGCAGATTTTCAGGAGTAACACTGCTTTGAATCTGAGAGTGATCTGCGTAAAAATGATGGTTGATTTGATGACGCTTTATTATATGTGACAGTGGGGCAGTGTAAAGAGTAAACAGAACAGGGCCTAGAACTGATCCCTGTGGGACTCCGCATTCCAGTTTGGCAGGTATTGATTGAATCTTGTTTACTTCAACTGTCTGAAATCGGTCAGTAAGGTATGAATTAAACCAGGTGAGGGCTGTGCCAGTAACACCGAACGTTTTTTGAAGACGGGAGAGAAGAATTGAGTGGTCTATAGTGTCGAAGGCTGCCGATAAGTCGAGTAGAGTGAGAAGGGAGATTTTTCCTTATAATCTCATCCGAAGGACTTTTGGGTAGAGTCGAGTCTGCACTGATGTGAATCCGGGGAAAATACCCCCTTGAACGGGAATCGAATCCGGGTCGTCAGATTGCGAGCGCAATGTTCTAACTACTAGGCTATCCCGTCCCCCTTGAAGGATTGAAGCCAAACAGTCTGACCCCCTCGTCTGTCATCTCTGTCGTCTGACTGCTGCCAGGCCAGTTGCCGTAATCAAGGAGTGTGTGTGTGTGTGTGTGAGTGTGTGTGTGTGTGTGTGTGTGAGTGTGTGTGTGTGTGTGTGTGTGTGTGTGTGTGTGTGTGTGTGTGTGTGTGTGTGTGTGTGTGTGTGTGTGTAATCAAGGATTGTATGTGTGTGCGTGCGTGCGTGTGTGTGTGTGTGTGTAATCAAGGAGTGTGTGTGTGTGTGTGTGTGTGTGTTGTGTGTGTGTGTGTGTGAGTGTGTGTGTGTGTGTGTGTGTGTGTGTTGTGTGTGTGTGTGTGTGTGTGTGTGTGTAATCAAGGATTGTATGTGTGTGCGTGCGTGCGTGTGTGTGTGTGTGTAATCAAGGAGTGTGTGTGTGTGTGTGTGCGCGTGTGTGTGTGTGTGTGTGTGTGCGCGCGCGTGTTGTGTGTGTGCGTGTGTGTGTGTGTGTGTCTGTGTGCGCGCGTGTGTGTGTGTGTGTGTGTGCGTGTGTGTGTGTGTGTGTGTGTGTGTGTGTGTGCGTGTGTAGGGGGGGGGGAGGGAAGGGAGCGAGAAGCCAGTGTATGCAAGAAGGAGAACATGATACCTTTTGAAGACCAAGAACCTGACAGGAATAAAAAACTAACCAACCCACCAATCCAACAGATGTGACATATGGTACTGAATTTGTAGTAGTTGTGTTAGATGGTATGATATTCGACACGGAGAGAGAGAGAGAGAGAGGAGAGAGAGAGAGAAGAGAGAGAGGAGAGAGAGAGAGAGGAGAGAGAGAGAGAGAGAGAGAGAGAGAACTCGAACTCGAATAATTTATTCACAAAAAGGCCATTGGCCCATACATGAAGGGGATTGCCGAACTGCTTAGTATTTTGGTGAGGGTAAAAGCAATAGTAACGACAATATGTTACTGCAAAACTAAAAGTCAGCTACAAAAATATGACTTAGAATAACAATATCTCTCTTATTCTGAAAGCTTGGCACAAATATAAAGTGAGGCTGTGCACAACCTCAGGATGACTTGATGCCATGGGTAAACAGAGTCCAAATAAAGTAGGCTGTCTACTATATTTAACAGGGATGTAGTTCTGCCTAACATCCTCTAATACTGGACAGCACAACACAAAATGTACTTCATCCTCCGGTGCTTGCTAACATAATGGGCATAACAGCCTGAGGTCGTCAATACCATGTTCTCTGTATCTGAATTTATGAACATTTATATCTGATACATCAAGTCTGAACTTAGACATAATTCTTTTCAAATGTATATCCATATCAAGTTTTAGATAAGGTTTGACACCATGCGAACTGATAAATTGTCTGTACATTTGAAATCTTTCACTGTTTTGTATATGATCACTCCATTGCTGCCATCGGCAGTCAATCAATCTTTGCCTGAAAGCGTTAATAAACTCTCTACAATTTCCGACTCCTTGATTGAGCCAAACAAATCCAAGCCCGAGTTCACACAAACAGGTACGTATTTGTGTTGCCCAGTTGTTTTTCCCTTTGACATCAAGATCATAAAGCATCTTGTAGGATTTAGAAGGTACCCTGCTCTCATTCATATGCAGAATCTTAATCCAATATCTAACGCATCTTACAGCAGCATTAACAGAGAGAGGGTATCTATTAGTTTCACTATAAACAAGATCATTAGGTGTACGTCTATCTAAGCTGAGGAACTGCTTTATAGCAATATCTTAATGAACAAGTCAGAGAGAGAGAGAGAGAGAGAGAGAGAGAGAGAGAGAGACAGACAGACAGACAGACAGAGAGAGAGAGGAAAGACAGAGAAAGACAGAGACAGACAGAGAAGTGGGAAGGTATGATATATGATATTTATGTGATATAATATAATGGTATCATAATTTATGTACTTACCTTAAAACATGATAAAGCGTATGATATAGTATATTATATGATCGAGAAAGAGAGAGATACAGAGACATACAGACAGATACATAGAGAGACAGAGACAGCGACAGACAGAGAGACAGACGAGACAGACAGACAGACGAGACAGACAGACAGACGAGAGAGACAGACTGACAGACAGAGAGACAGAGATAGAGAAGACTGAACTCTGAAAAGATTGATTCATATAAGAGGCCGTTGGCCTACTCTATAGCCTGTATGAAAGGGGTTGCAGGTCAAATCAACAGATGAACGACACGAGCACAGGTGAGGTACAGCTGGCACATACAATGCACACACGTCCACAGTGGGAAGAAAAAGAAACTAAACCTTAGTAACATATCATATCTCTTATTCTAAAGGCTTTGCACACATATAAAGTGAGATTGCTAATAACTCCTGATGCTCCTAATTTTATTCTGGGTGATTTTAATCAGTGTACTTTACGGTCTGTTTTGCCTTCTTTTAAACAATATGTCACATATCCAACACGTGGAAACAATAAACTGGATCTCTGTTTTGGAAATATCCCTAATGCATACAGATCTGCTGCTCTCCCTGAAATTGGTAAATCCGATCACAAAAGCAATACATTTAATTCCTGCCTACTGTCCTGTTTTAAAGAAAACTGTTAAAGTATGGAATAGTGATAGTGTTGAACAATTACAAGGATGCTTTGATTGTACAGATTGGGATATCTTTTTTAACTCTTCTGTTGATGTGAACGAAACAGCTGATGTTATTTCAGACTAAAGAAAATTTTGTGAAGAAATCTTAATTCCAAAGAAAACTGAAAATTTTCCAAATAACAAACCCTGGGTCACAAAATCTTTAAAGAAAACACCTAACGAAAAGAAAATTGCACTCCAGTCAGGAGACAACCTTGCAAAAAAACCCAAATACAAACAAAACTTAGAAAGGAAATAGGGCATGCCCAGACACAGTACAGAACCAAAGTAGAAAGACAATTTCAGTCTGGAAATATGAAAAGTGCGTGGACTGGGTTAAAAACTTTAACAGGACAAAATAAGACACGGAGCAAGCACACATTACCAGAAGAAGAATGCAGTGCCTTTTCAAATAAATTAAATGATTTTTACTGCCGCTTTGAACGTAGTGATCTGAAAGAAAGTTTGGAAACCATCATGTTAGACATAACAGCCAGCTTTTTTTTTTAACATAGACAGTTCTAGAGTTACCACCCTGTTCAGAAAGTTAAATGTAAATAAAGCTGTAGGGACAGACAGTATCTGCGGAATCCTTTTCAAACTTTGTGCTGATCAGTTGTCATTTGTTTTGCGAGGTTGTTTTCATTGTCTTTAAATACCGGAGCCATTCCTTCTATCTGGAAAAAATCCACCATCTGCCCCATCCAAAAACAAAAAATCCTAAAGTTTTAAATGATTACAGACCCGTTGCCTTAACATCCGTTGTTATGAACAGCTTTGAGCGCATTGTTCTTCAGTACCTCCTGCCACTAGTAAAAGATGCCCTTGACCCTTATCAATTCGCCTACAAGCACAACACAAGTACAGATGATGCAACAATCACGCTCTTGAATCATATTTGCTCACACCTTGAAAACAACAACTCTTTTGTTTGAATTCTCTTTGTTTGATTTTTCCTCCGCATTTAACACGATTCAGCCACATCTCATGGTCCAAAAGCTGCAATCACTCAAAGTTAACCCGAAACTTATTTTATGGATTGTGAAGTTTTTAACCAATCGATTTCAGTGTTTCTTTTGAAGGAAAAAATCATTACAAAGTCCCACCCCTGATCTGTTCATAGACAGAACAAAAGTAGAGAGAGTGCTAGAGTACAAATATCTTGGTACAATTCTAGATAATAAGTTGAATTTTAATGAAAACACTGCTTTTATACATAAGAGATGTCAATCAAGGATATACTGCCTTCAAAAACTGCGATCACTGAACGTTAAAAAAGAAATTATGTGCTTGTTTTATCGCAGTTTTGTAGAATCAGTCTTGTCATATGGGTTTTTATGCTGGTTTGGTTGTTTGAATGTAAAAAAACAAGAACTTATTGAATGAAGTTGTGAATGTGTGTGGAAAGATTGTTGGAGAAAAGCAAAAGACGCTAAATTCATTGTATGAAAATCAGATGACTAAAAAAGCTAAAGACATTTCCACTGACGAAACCCACGTGATTTCACAACACTATGCATTGCTTCCATCTGGTCGAAGATTCCGAATGCCAAAATCAAAAACAAACAGAACCAAAAATTGTTTTATTAACAAGTCAATTCAGCTCCTAAACCAATGTTAAGCTTTAAAAGAAATTTTTTAAAGGGGTTTTCATATTAAATCATTAAATAACAGCGTGTGCATGAATATGCCTCTGAGAGAGACAATGACAAATTCTTTTATTTCGAGGATAATGAATAAGCACACATGTGCTTTTTTACATCCAGTCCCCGCCCGTTAGGGATACATCTTAATAATAATAACCCAATACTTATACAGAGAGAGAGAGAGAGAAGAGAGAGAGAGAGAGAGAGAGAGAAGAGAGAGAGAGAGAGAGAGAGAGAGAGAGAGAGAGAGAAGAGATTGTATGTGTGTGCGCATGCATAGTTATATATAAAGTACCAGGCAAAGAATAAGAGTGAACTGTGCTGGGTGAAGGGGAAATAGTGTTAAAACTTTTTTAAAAATCAAAATGGTTTTGTCATGTTTTACTTTTTAATGTAAAGTTACTTGTGGCATTTGTATTGATTGTGCTGATGATGTGTTTCATGAGATGTGTTTGAATTATTGTTGTGTTGTGGTTTTGCTTTGCTACTCTTAACCTTTACTGGTGTGTGCGTGCGCACGCGCATGCGTGTGTGTGTATGTGTGTGTGTGTGTGGATGGGTGTGTGTGGGTGTGTGTGTGTGTGCATGGGTGGGTGCTGGTGTGTGTGTGACGTAGATTGTTGTCGGCTTTTAAAACACTGTGTTATTTTTTAATCTGTATTGTTTAATAATGCATGCTGTGTAATTATAATTTTAAAATGCTACTCATATTTTCTCTACATGAGACATTAAAGTATTCTTGAGTCTTGAGTTGAACATTAGGATGATGACGTCTTAGGAGCAAGCAGTTTTAATGCGTTAGGATGGCTGGTACGGTTTTGCTAGCATCTGTTTTTGCCTAACGTTATTAAAAGGCAGAAGAGAGATAGGGAGAGGGAGAGAGAGAGGGGGAGGGGGGGAGAGGGGAGAAAAGAGGGAGGGGGAGAGAGAGAGAGAGGGGAGAGAGAGAGAGGAGAGAGAGAGAGAGGGAGAGAGAGAGAGCGAGCAATGACAATGACAAATTATTTTATTTCGAGGATAATGAACAAGCACCCATGTGCTTTTTTATATCCAGTCCCCGCCCCTTTTGGATATATAAGAGAGGGGAGAGAGAGAGGGGAGAGAGGGGAGGAGAGAGAGAGACGGAAAAGAGAGAGAGGGGAGAGGAGGAGAGAGAAGAGAGAAGGGAGAGAGAGAGAGAGAGAGGAGGGAGAGAGAGAGAGCAAGAGAGAAAGAGGGAGAGAGAGACAGAGAGACAGACAGAAGACAGACCTGCAAGAGCCAAACTAGTAGTTTATGTCTCAATCACCTAGAGTGAACAGACATTTAAGCAAGAAAAATAAACACAAAAAACCAACAAAAACTTAACAATTAATAGACACAGCACTCTTCCCCCAACAACTAACCCCCCACCCCCACTCCACCCCCCCCCCCTCCACACCCTTTCCCCAAATACAAAACAAAAAACCCCACCATACCAACAAACTCAAAACACTACAATGACAAAAATTACAACCCCAACCTGCCAAAAATAAAAACCAAACCAAACCAACCAACATTTCAGGTGTCGTGTAAATTGATTGTCACCTAATATATAACAAACAAAATTTGAATACAAATGTTAAAAAAAAAAAACAACCACCAAGAAAACCAAACTTAACTTTTCTATAAATTATCTCCCTTAGGTTCGGGGAGCGGTTCCCTCCCATGTCCAACGCCTACGACAAAGAGTTGAGGGACCTGACCAAGTCGCTGGCCAAGGAGATGGGGTTCGAGTCCTTCATGCACGAGGGCGTGTACAGCATGATGGTGGGGCCCAACTTCGAGACAGTCACCGAGTGCCGGTTCCTGCAGATGGTGGGCGTGGACGCGACAGGTGGGTCGTCATGATGATGATGATGATGATTGTTTGTTTGTTTGTTCTGATCAGGGTAGTGGGTTTTCTCCTTCTGCTGTGGGGACGGGACAGCTCAGTGGTCGGAGCACTCGCTTTCCCCCAGCCAAGGTTAAGCAGCGTCGAGCGTGGTTACCACTTGGATGGGTGACCGTTTGCGCGCCTTGGCTTCAGTACAGTTCCCCAGTTCATCCAGCTGTAAATGGGTACCTGCCCTCTTTAGGGTCAGGGAAGGTAAAGCAGCGAGGGAGAGGAGATGGGCGCCGCCCTTAATACGCTGGCCTCTTCAGAAGTGAGGTTTCTGACGCCTCGGTCCCCTATGACCGTATAGGTTATGGGACACCTTTACCTTTTTATTTTATTTTTTTATTTGATGGTGTGTGTAGCTTCTTAAAGGTAAAGGTATCCCATAGCCTATAAGGTCGTAGGGGAGTGAGGCATCAGAGACCTCAGCTTCTCCAGGGGCCATCTCCTCTCCCTCGCTGCTTCACCTTCCCTGATCCTAAAGAGGCAGGTACCCATTTACAGCTGGGTGAACTGGGAGACTATACTGACGCCGAGTTGCGCAAACGGTCAGCCATCCAAGTGGTAACCACGCTCGACGCTGCTTAACTTGGCTGGGAGACAGCGAGTGCTCTGACCACTGAGCTATCCCGTCCCCATAGCATCTTACCGTCTGTAAATGTCACAATGTGTTTGTTTCTTCTTTCCCCCGTTCCGGGCAAGACCTCCCGAGGTTCACCAGTGGTGAGATTTTGCCCACCTTCAAGGTAACCGCATTCCGACTTCGGGCATGTATGCTGGGTGTAGTTTCTGTGTAGCCTATCGAACGCTGACACCACTTACGGGATCTTTAACGTGCGTGTTTTGATCTTCCCCAGGTGTATAATTATACACGAAAGAAATGAAGGCACTGGCAGGTCTGCACTTGGAGTTGATCTGGGAGATGGTGAAAAAAGAACAATCCCCATCCTTCATTCACCAGACGCTGCCGAGATTCGAACCCGCGACTTCGTGGACTGATGGGATTGAAGTTGGGCGGTGTCAACCACTCGGCACAGCCTACGTCAGCTGGTGTTCTGATGACAAGGTTGCTCTTTCTTCATTGTATGTTCTTTCTTTCGAGCCAGAAGGCCCATAGAGCCGGAGCTTATCCCGGTTTCTGTAGCGTTAAGCAAACTGATGGTTTTTCACCACCCCTGTGACAGGACGCTAGTCTGTCGCCAGATACTTCCTTCCCCAGCAGAGCTGGTACCCACTTGTACACCTGGGTGGAGTGAGGAAAATAGGAGTAAAGTGTCTTTCCCAAAGACACAACACCGAGCCGAGCGGGGATCGAACCCGCGACCTCTGGATCACGAGTTGACCGCCTAAACTACTCGACCACGGTGCCTCCTCTTTCTTCATTGCCTGGTGTTTAAAGCTTGTTGCCTACCAAGGTCATATCGGGGTTGTCCCCTCGTTCCCTTCACAACAAAATGCTTACAGGAACAGTCACCTTAGGGTCGGCTCAACACTTCCTACTTCCCTCTCAAAACTGACATCCAACACTTTCAACCTGAAAAGAAACACACACACACACACATACACGCACGCACGTATACAGACACACACACACACACTCTCTCTCATACACACACACACATACACTCTCACACACACACACACACACACACACACACACACACACACACACACACACCACACACTCACACACACACACACACACACACACTCACACACACACACACACTCACACACACACCACAGCACACGCTTTCGCACTCAACCTACTCAGAGGCAAGCACACACAAGTACCCATACAAGTACACGCGCGCACAATTATTGATTGATTGATTGGTTAATTGGTTGATAGATTGACTGACTGATTGGCTGAGTGTTTGTGAATTGTGTTTCTAGGGATGAGCATTCAGAGCTGGTGGCCAGATAAGGGTTGATTGGTTGATTGAGTGACTGATTGATTGGTTGATAGATTGACTGACTGAGTGGGTGATAGATTAATGACTGATTGGTTGACTGACTGACTGATTGAGTGTTCCATGGGTGGGTTGGTTGGTTGATTGATTGATTGAATGGTTGATTGATTGGTTGATAGATTGACTGACTGAATGGTTGATGAATTGTTTGGTTGATTGACTGAGTGGTTGGTTGATTGGTTGATAGATTGACTGATTGAGCGGTTGATGGATTGGTTGGTTGATTGGCTGATTAAGTGGTTGATAGATTGTGTTCTGAAACATTAGCACTATGCCAGAAGTGTTGGTGTCCATACATGGTTGACTGGTTGATTGATTGACTGACTGCGTGGTTGATTGATTGACTGACTGTATGGTTGATTGATAGACTGACTGTATAGTGTAAGTGAGGTTGATAGTGATAATGGTTGATAGATTAAACTGACTGACTGGTGTGTGATAAACGTAGATGTAGATAACTGACTGACTGGTTGATAGTAGATAACTGACTGACTGGTTGATAGTAGATAAAGTGACTGACTGGTTGATAGTAGATAAACTGACTGACTGGCTGATAGTAGATAAACTGACCGACTGGTTGATAGTAGATAAACTGACTGACTGGTTGATAGTAGATAAACTGACTGACTGGCTGATAGTAGATAAACTGACTGACTGGTTGATAGTAGATAAACTGACCGACTGGCTGATAGTAGATAAAGTGACTGACTGGCTGATAGTAGATAAAGTGACTGACTGGTTGATAGTAGATAAACTGACCGACTGGTTGATAGTAGATAAACTGACTGACTGGCTGATAGTAGATAAACTGAATGGCTGATAGTAGATAAACTGAATGGTTGATAGTAGATAAACTGAATGGCTGATAGTAGATAAACTGAATGGTTGATAGTAGATAAACTGACTGGCTGATAGTAGATAAACTGACTGACTGGCTGATAGTAGATAAACTGACTGACTGGCTGATAGTAGATAAACTGAATGGCTGATAGTAGATAAACTGAATGGTTGATAGTAGATAAACTGAATGGCTGATAGTAGATAAACTGAATGGTTGATAGTAGATAAACTGAATGGCTGATAGTAGATAAACTGAATGGTTGATAGTAGATAAACTGAATGGCTGATAGTAGATAAACTGAATGGCTGATAGTTGATAAACTGAATGGCTGATAGTAGATAAACTGACTGGCTGATAGTAGATAAACTGACTGGTTGATAGTAGATAAACTGAGGGTCTGACGCATGCTGGTGTTGGCTGGCAGGCATGAGCACGGTCCCTGAGGTGCTGGTGGCGCGGCATGGCGGACTGCGGGTGCTGGGCCTGAGCCTGATCACCAACCTGGTGGTGCTGGACCACGACGCCCAGGCCACCGCCAACCACCAGGAGGTGCTGCAGGCCGGCAGGTCCCGCAGCCAGGACCTCCAGGCTCTGGTGGCCGCCCTGCTGGCCAAGATCGAGGTGTAGGTAGATGCCCACGTCTGTGCGTGGTGGTTGGCTTGCTTGGCTGGTGGGTGAGAAGAACTGTAATCTGTAGTCAGACTCTTTGATTGCCCCCTTGCTTTCACAAGATTAGGTTTCAGAACCCATTCTGTTAAGTGTTCTTCTTTTTTTATTTCTTTCTTCTTTCGTTCGCTTTTACACCGTCACATGTGTCTGGGAGAAATAGTGGCAAGTCCTTTCCGGCTCCTCTCGTGGGCCCTACAGCTCGGTTTTCAGGGTTATCTCCGTCAGCCACACCATCTTCCTCAGGTCGCTGAATAGCGTGCACCTCTGAAGGATGTGCTTTCCAGTCTGGTTTTTAATTTTATTTAAACCACAGGCACTCAGGGGAGAAGGAACGAGTTTCAGCTTTGTGGACATGTGGTGATTTAGCCTGTTGTGCCCAGTGCGGAGTCTTAGAATGATGACTTGTTCTTCTCTTGTGAGATGGTGGTAGTCGTCCTTCTCTACTCTGGGTCGGGCCATTGGTTTGATGATTGTTTTCTTTTCATGGAAGGTGAGGCCCTTTTTCAGTTTTCTTTCTGTGAATCCTATTTTGGAAGTTCATCTGTTAGTCTTAAGGTTAGGGTGATTCCAGTACAATATCATGTTCGTGCCTGATTTGAAAAGTTTGATGCTTAGATTCCAGAAACTTGTTTGGTTTCGTTGTCAAGTTAGGACTCTAATACAGACTCCTCACTTTCACATTTGCTTTCCTTGCTTTCGAAAGATTAGATTTCAGAACTCATTCTATTAGTTTTAAGGTTAGGGTGACTCCCCGTACAATTTGTCTTGTTTGAAAAGATGGATATTTCGATGCCAAAAGCTTCGTCTGTTAATTGTCAAGTTAGAGGGATTCGAGTACATAATTATCCCTAAAGGGACAACAGGAAATAAAGAATTTGAATTTGTTAATATGTGAGTACAGAATTCTGCCCTGCTTCAACAGATTGAAGTTTAGATTCCAGAAGTGATGATGCTCGTTGTAAAGCTAAGCAGGGGTGGGGGGAGGAGAACTTTTTGAGTTTTAATGTTGGAAGCTTATATTGGAGAAGATTCATTTATCATTTTCATCAGTTTTAACTCCGCGTGAGGGTTGTATAAGGTAGTCTGTATGGTTTGCCGAGAGAGGCATTTTTCTTTCTGTTTGTTTGCTTTTTGAAATCTTTTTATTTGTTTTCTTGATTTAAAAAAAAATCGAGAGGTTTATTTCGAGTGTTTGTTTGGAGTTTGAATCTGTCTGTTAGAATTAATGAAATCTGTGTGTTCTATAACATCTGAAATATTACAGAATGTTGAAACACCATATTATCATTATCATCTGGTCAGTTTCTAAAGATCTGTCGGGATGGCCTGTCTCTTATCTGATAGTCACTTGCTACACATGGCACTGTTATGCTTTTGGTGTTTCTGCTTTGTTGTTGTTGTTTTAGTTTTTGTTTTGGATGTGCAAAAAGGGTTACCGTTATTCAACGATTCTCTCATTAACCAGGTTACAGTAGCATTTGTAGACGTGAGAAAGGTTTTTGAAAAATACGCCTCGTTGAAGTATTATGTCCTACTCCATTTTACTTTTGTTGTAATGAAAATCTTGTGTTATTGTTATCATGTCTTATATTGAGGGGGGGGGGGGGGGGGGGGTACAGAATGCTAGTGTGGAGTGTCGTGCTCCTCTTGTAGGGGTAACGAAGAGTGTGGGGTGGAGTGTTCTCCACTGAGGTGTCTGCTAGCCCCCCCCCTCCCTCCCTCCTGTAAAGCCAGCATTGATACAAACTCCACTCTGATCCACCAAAAGTCTTTCAGATGAGACTGTAAACCGCGCTCCTACATGCAGAGCGTCTAGCACATACGTTAAAACCCCTCCCGCTTGTTGTAGACGTGTAGGCTAGGCATGACTGGCAGGGATGCATGATGATCTGAATATGCCCAGCATGCATCCTGCTCCTTGCAGAAGATGGGCTCTGCCAAGGCTCTAGGTTCAATGCACACATGAAGCGCGGCCTGAACAATTCAGTGTACTGTGCCCAGTGTTTCTTCAGGGAGGCATGACTGAAGTCAAGCCAAATGAAGTCAATCCAAATGAAGTCAATCCAAATGAAGTGAATCCAACTGCAGTGGAGCCAACTGAAGTTAATCCAACTGAAGTGGAGCCAAGTGAAGTTAATCTAAATGAAGTCAAGCCAACTGAAGTCAAGCCAAATAAAGCCGATCCAAGTAAAGTCAGTCCAAATGAAGTCCAGCCAAGTCAAGTGTGTGACAGCATCCTCAAAGTCGGAATGCGGCTACCTTCGTGGTGGACAAGAAAGGTCGCATACGCAAAATCTCACCATTGGTGAACCTGGGAGCTCTAGCGGAGGAAGGAAATGAAAAGACACTGTACATTTCTCTTCAGGGCGAAGGGACTCTGATGCTCTGTCACAGGATAGATCTCACAGCAGAACTTTGCACTGTGTAGTAGTGTTCAGTTCTTGTTGCGGTGGAAAGGATTCTTTTTCCCTGTCATTAAGTGGCTACATACGCACATTTCCCATCTGGTGGGAATGCACGATCTCACAGGGATTTTTAGATAGATGTGTTGTGTGAGAAAGGGTATACTGGTTGATTCGCGGCGTGTTTAACTGGGGAACGCTTAGTGGGTAACATCATACTTTTGGTTGGTTTCATTTATTGCAATGCCCAGTCTTTAAGTGTGTTTTTTTTTCTTCTTGTTCTTCACAGTGTGATGTTTTCATTTTATTTTTCTGTTGTTGAAAATAACGCAGGCTGGTTGTTGTTGCTGTTATTGGTGGTGGTGGTGGTGGTGGTGGTGTTTTTTTTTTGAATTTCTATTTTATTCTTTTATATCGAGGATAATGGAATAAGAACTTATATGCTTTTTTACATTCAGTCCCCGTGTGTATGCGGTTTTCTAAATTCTGTCATCTATTCCCATCGGCACACAATGGCCTACTCTTACAAAAAGCGGAACAGGATTTAACGTGTGTGCAAGATGTTCTGCGTGCGTTCGCACACGGGGCCTCTGGTTATAGTCTCATTCGAAGGACTTTTGGGGAGAGTGTAGTCTGCACTCTAGGGGACAATTTCCCCTTGAACGGGAATCGAACCCGGGTCGTCAGATTGCGAGCGCAATGTTCTAACCACTAGGCTATCCCGTCCCCTATGTGTGTGTGTTCTGTCTCTTTGTTTTCTTGGGTTTTTTTTTTCTTGGAATGAGGAAATAAGAAATTGGTTTGATCTATTTCATTTGAACAATTAAAAAAAACCGACCGAAACCTAGGTCGTTTTATTTAGCTGTGTGTGTGCGTGCGTGCGTGCGTGCGTGTGTGTGTCAAGTCAAGTCAAGTCAAATCAAAATTTTATTTCCAGATGGTACATTGAATAAGCAATGCATTTGCTTTTTTTCATCAAGCCATCTATCTAAGAACAAATTCTTTAATGATTATACTGAAATACTACATTATTGCATCCTTTATCATTGAATTAAACCAGTAAAAAAAAGGAAAATCGTTAACATAATACATTGAAAATACAAATTACATTTATGAAACGTTTAATTGAAACATTTAACTGGCTCTGTTGTTCCCCTTCTCAGAATGTGTGTGTGTGTGTGTGTGTGTGTGTGTGTGCGCGTGCGTGTGAATGTAGATGTGGTTAACGGTATTATCATTATGTATATTTATATAATCAGCTTAACAGCTATACTGTTGTCGAAATCTCTCTCTCGTAAAGTAAAAAAAAAAAGAAAAATACCCCACACAATAAAAAATGTATTTGTTTTCCACATGAGTAGCAATAACTATTAATGTGTTAATGTCATGACACTTGCATTACAGAAACAAAAACACTCTTAGAGATTTAGTCTTTTGAAGTTATTTTTTCGCTGGACCAATTTCATGCTGCTTCATTTTTGTTTTGTTTGCCACAAAATCGGAAAGTAAAAGCAAAACCCAGTTTAAATGAGAAGGGGAAACAACAGAGCCAGTTAAATGTTTCAATAAACGTTTCATAAATCCAGTTAGACGATTTACAAGCATTATTACGTAAATCGGAAAAAAATACAGTGTGATATTTGCAAATGATGTTTTGAAGAGTGTAATTTAGTTTTAAAAAAAAAAAAAAGGTCGGTACCACGTAATACTGAGTCATTAACATTTTAATGTAAAGATGAAGGATATTACATTGTAACATATTTGAACCATGAATATTCTAAAGTGTAACGCCCCCCCCCCCCCCCCCCCTCCATCACGTATTGTCTGTAACATTAAGGTGTAACTCCCTCAAAAATAATTGGCGCAGCACGTGCAATACTGCATCATGAGTATTGTGCATGTTGGGTGTGTGTAACACTGAAATAATCGGTGAAAGAAGATCATGAATATCGATGAGCGGGTAAACAAAACATGCCTGGTCCTAATATTAGTCATGAAAATAAATATTAAAATGTATTACACTGTCAGTACTCTATAATATTCATTTATGAACAATTACCAAGTGTAACACTCTGAAGTTTTCTTTTGCACAATGTAACCTTGAGTAATGAAAATTTGACGTATGTCTGTGAAGTTTGGGCAATATTAAGGGGAGAGCATGAACATAATGAAGTGACACTGTGAAAAGGTTGACGGTAGACTCATGAACAATGAAGTGACGTCTGACAAGTATAACGTTAAATCATGAACACCATCAAGTGTAACGTTCTGTGATAAACAGCATTATGTACATTTTGAACATTCATATTCTAAATTTACAGTGTAACACTAAAATATTCAGTGAACATTGTGTAATGTAACAGTGTGAAATAGTCATTTTATTTCAATGTAACACGAAGTTAGGAACATAGCGAAATGTAACTCTTTGAAACAGTATTATGTAACATGAACAGGTGAGGGCAGTGTAACATTATGTCAGAAACATAGCCAAATATAACACTTTAAAACAGCACCATGGAAACCGAACAGTCTCATATAAAAAACCCTGATCTATTCAGTAAACTACAAGTAGAGCATTATAAAATGCAACTCTCAGAAATAAACAACTGCAATTGCAGTGTCATAGTATATGATAATACACTTTTGTGATATGTAACATTAAATAAAGTGGTGGACACCTACGAACATACCCAGCATGCACGTGGAGAGGGATGGACTCGCCAGGTCTAAACAGTTGAAAACACAGTACCTGAGTCTTATTGTTGTTGTAATTGTATTTATGTCCCAGCGGAGATTTGCGATCTAGGGACTGTGAGGATGTGTTTAGCATCTAGAAGCCCAGCTGAAAATTCACTGCAGCGCCAAATGGCTTCCTAAGCAAGGGAGATAAATATTTTCTTGAGTTTGAGTTAAAGCCCCTAAATGGAAAATGTCTGCTGGGACATCAAAATAAGACCACCACAACCACCACCACCACCAACAACAACAACAACAATGTAGTGGCTTCAGAAAGGGCGAAAGAAAAACTAAATCATTGGCAATAATTCGACTCAGAAGCATTTTCAAGTGTATCACTATTGTATTTATACAGTGAGAAGAAGGTCAGGACTCTGTAGGGTAGCATAGTACTTAGAGAAAGTGCAGCATAATGAGGATTTGGTTTAATTACAGAATAAAATTGTGAACAGTGCACTGTACTTTTTTCTTTTTAAATTTAACTCTTGACCAAGCTGTAACATTGTCAATAAGCAACGTTTTGTATGCGTTGGTTACATTATGAGCGTTCTTGGATTTTTGTGTGTGATTTTTGTCACTTCTATTCTATCTTCTTCTTAATCTTTTTCTTCTTGTTCTTGTTTCTTCTTGTTGTTCTTCTTCTTCCTTTTCTTCTTCATATGTAATAGTAATGCTGATTTTTGTGTGAGACCAGATTGTTTGTAATAATAATATAATAATAATCGTAATCATAGTATAAAGTAGAGCCTGTGATTGTGTTTTCAAAGGTTTAAAATATTGGTATAATTATTTTCATGTCTTGATTACAGTTATGAATATTGGTATAATTATTTTCATGTCATGATTACAGTTATGAATATTGGTATAATTATTTTCATGTCATGATTACAGTTATGAATATTGGTGTAATTATTTTCATGTCATGATTATAGTTGAACACTTTTCTTTTTGTTTGTGGACCAGATCAACATTTTTGTGTACTGTTGTTTGACAAACAGAAAAGAATGTGTACAGAGGTGTGTTCTGTGTATTAAAGATATTTAAATGCATATGTGTGTGTACGCAGTTAGGCGTGTGTGTGTATGTATGTATGTGTGCGTGTGTTTTATTAATTTTTAAATTTTATTTCATTCTTTTATATCAAGGATAATGGAATAAGCACTAACGTGCTTTTTTTACATCCAGTCCCTGTGTGTATGCGGTTTTGTAAATTCTGTCATCTGTTCCCACCTGACACAATGGCCTACTCTTACGAAAAGCGGAACAGGATTTAACGTGTGCGCAAGATGTTCTGCGTGCGTTCGCACACGGGACCTCGGTTTATAGTCTCATCCGGACTTTTGGGGAGAGTGGAGTCTGCACTGATGTTAACGCCAGGGGAAAATATCCCCTTGAACGGGAATCGAACCCGGATCGTCAGATTGCGAGCGCAATGTTCTAACCACTAGGCTATCCTGAGAGAGAGAGAGAGAGAGAGGAGAGAGAGAGAGAGAGAATTCGTTGTGTCACGACTAAACGTAAGTCTACAGCGTCAAATGCAAGGGAGACTACAGGGTGATCTGTGGAAAACCAAGTAATGGCTGTGTACTAGTTGTTTCCCTTAGTTGGTCCACTTTGTTCTGGCGTTTGTCGTTACCCATTACTTCATATTGTGATGTCAGAATTCAGAGTGGAGGCTCAGTACACACACACACACACGCACGCACGCACGCACGCACGCACGCACGCACGCACGCACATACGACACACACAGGTGTTCGCACTTACGCTTACTCAAGTTTATCCTTTTATCCTTTAAAATTATTTTTGCATGCATAGTTCAGTGAGTTTTGCATGGTTAGATCTGTTTTTTTCTCCTTTGTATCGTTTATTCAACTTTGCAAACAAACACTCAAACATTCTTACATTTCTTTAAACACACTGACCTTCGCTTCTATCTCCTTATTCTCCCTATGTCCTGTTAAAATCACTTTTTAGAGGATAGACTTTAAAACGAACACCCACGCATTCACCCACGCACACCACACACACACACACACACACACACATACACTTACACAGACGCACACACACACACACAATAAACACACACGCACACACTTACACAGACGCACACACACACACACACACTTACACAGACGCACACACACACACACACACACACACACACACTTACACAGACGCACACACACACACACACACTTACACAGACGCACACACACACACACACACACACACAAACACTTACACACACACACACTTACACAGACGCACACACACACACACACACACGCACACACTTACACACACACACACATTTACACACACACACACACATTTACACACACACACACACAACACACACACACACACCACACACACACTTACACAGACGCACACACACACACACACACACACACACACACACATTACACACACACACACACACACACACACACATCCACACACACACACACACACACACACACACACACATGCGTTTTTACTTGAGCGCATCATGTTCTGCACACCAGGCATTTTTTTTTAATAGTCTCCATCGCAGAACTTTCGGTTGAGTGTAGTCAGTAAAGGTAAAGGTGTCCCATAACTTGTAAGGTCGTAGGAGAACGAAGCATCAGAAACCTCACTTCTCCAGGGGCCAGCATATTGAGGGCGGCGCCCATCTCCTCTCCCTCGCTGATTTACCTTCCCTGACCCTAAAGAGGGCAGGTACCCATTTACAGCTGGGTGAACTGGGGAACTGTACAGAAGCCAAGGCGCGAAAAAGGTCACCCATCCAAGTGGTAACCACGCTCGATGCTGCTTAACGAAGGCGAGTGCTCTGACCACTGAGCTATCCCGTCAGTACTGATGTTAATTAAACTCCAGGGGAAAAATCCTCTTGAACAGGGGTACCGGTGGTGATTCAAACCAAAGCTCGATCCCAGTTGTCAAATCGCGAGCGTAACCACTCGGCTACCCCCACCCCCACTCATCTATCTGTCCATTTGTGTAAAATTTCTACATTTTCTTGACATTGTTGAACAAGGTAAACCCAGTGTGTGGACTCGGTCTCTTCGAGGAGGTAAGTGAAGTGTTTCATGAACAACAGCAAAAGAACCGGCTCTCCTTAACCACATTATCTACTCAGCGTGTGTGTGTGTGTGTGTGTGTGTGTGTGTATGTGTGTGTGTGTGTGTATGTGTGTGTGTGTGTGTGTGTGTGTGTATGTGTGTGTGTGTGTGTGTATGTGTGTGTGTGTGTGTGTGTGTGTGTGTGTGTAAGAGAAAGTTGAATTGAATTCATTTGAATACATTTTATTTACAGAGGGTTATGGCATAAGCAAACATGCTTTTGTTAAAACCAGAGAGAGAGAGAGAGAGAGAGAGAGAGAGAGAGAGAGAATGAATGAATTATTGAATGTATGAATCTTTATGAATCTTTTTCAAGGGTAACAGAATAAGCATACACATACTTTTTTCATCCGGCCCTTGCCCTGATTAGGGACTATCAGAGAGAGAGAGAGAGAGAGAGAGAGAGAGACAATGACAATGACAATGACAATGACAAATTCTTTTATTTCGAGGATAATGAATAAGCACCCATGTGCTTTTTTACATCCAGTCCCCGCCCTTAAGGATATATATGATAATAAAATAAAATAAAGCCCATAGCAATACACTTACACAGTATACGGAAAAAATATCTACACAAAAATTCCCACAAAAATCACCGAAGAGAGAGAGAGAAAAAAAAGTAGCAACAAGTAAGAAAGAAAGCAGAACAGAAAACACAGAAACAACCGAAAAATAGCAAGAACCAAGAGCAAAACAAAAGGGGTTGCAAGGGGAGAAGGGACAACCGAATAGTCCCCCCTCAAAAAAAACAACAACAACAACCCCAAACCCAAACCAAAACAGAACCAAACAAAGCAAAACCTCCATAAAATAAAGGAGAACAAACCACGTAGATAGTTTCATTTTGGTTAACAGAAAGAAACGTCAAAAATTCGTTGTGCTTTTATGGGAGGCAACAGCAATAGTAAACTACATGAAACAAATATTGTATTGTATTGTATTTGCATCCCCATGCACACACACACACACACACACGCGCGCGCGCGCGCACGCGCACGCACTCACACCTTGCATCAATGCCAACATCAAATCTTTATGAATATCATGTATAGTCATAGAGAAGGACATCTGCACTTTGGAATTAGCTATACATAATTGGTACGCTCAAAACAAGATATCAAAATAAAACATTCACTGAATCTCAAATACAGTCAACTTACGCAGTAGAACTGAAATGTTAAATCTGAATAAAGCATTTTAACGGGGTAATAATTGTAAACACGACAAATTTAAAACTATAAGCAAACAATAAAAGGAGGGGAAACGAGAGAGAGAGAGGGGAGAGGAGAGAGGAGAGGGGAGAGAGAGGGGAGAGAGGAGAGAGAGAGAGAGTGGAGAGAGAGAGAGATAGGAGAGAGAGAGAGAAAAAGAGAGGGAGAGCACAGTACATTTTGAATCCATATGATATTGAATATAGTTTTCAATTCGTCAACACTATCACCATTAGCACTCACTGTGATTTGATATTGAACATGTTAAGATCGCCCTAGAGTCAAAAAAAAAAAAGGGTGAAAGGGTGGCGCAGCGCTAAGTGGCGACGCGTTCTCCCGCTCTCCCCGTGGAGAGCAGCCCGAATTCAAATCTGAGCGCTTTGATTTGTTGCTTTACAAGATTCAGCGCTATATAAATTCCATACATTATTATTATTATTATTATTATTATTATTATTATTATTATAAAGAAGTAGGATAGTGGAAGAATCATTTCTAGAAGTCATTTTTTAATAAAACAGTAGCGATATACAAGTAAAACATTCACACTTATACAGAGAGAGAGAGGGGAGGAGAGAGAGAGAGAGAGTGGGGAGAGAGAGAAGAGAGGAGAGAGAGAGGAGAGAGAGAGAGAAGGGTGGGAGGGGGGGGGGGGGAGGATGAGAGGGGATAATTTGGTAAGGGAGGATATATTTACTTTGTTTCCAACAGATCAATTGTGGATTTATATTTTTGATGCATCAAGTGGATGAAAAAATGGCTTTTGAAGCTTGTTAATGATTGGTGTTGTCTTTAAAAGAGTCAGGAAGGGAGTTCCACAGCACAGGGCTGAGTAGAGTAAGCTAGATTTGAACACACACACACACACACACACACACACACACACACACACACATGCGTTTTTACTTGAGCGCATCATGTTCTGCACACCAGGCATTTTTTTTTAATAGTCTCCTTCGCAGAACTTTCGGTTGAGTGTAGTCAGTAAAGGTAAAGGTGTCCCATAACTTGTAAGGTCGTAGGAGAACGAAGCATCAGAAACCTCACTTCTCCAGGGGCCAGCATATTGAGGGCGGCGCCCATCTCATCTCCCTCGCTGATTTACCTTCCCTGACCCTAAAGAGGGCAGGTACCCATTTACAGCTGGGTGAACTGGGGGACTGTACTGAAGCCAAGGCGCGCAAACGGTCAGCCATCCACGTGGTAACCACACTCGATGCTGCTTAACTTGGCTGGGGGAAGGCGAGTGCTCCGACCACTGAGCTATCCCGTCAGTACTGATGTTATTAAACTCCAGGGAAAAAGATGCCCTTCAACCGGCGTCTCGGTGGTGATTCAAACCCAGGCTCGAGCCCGGGTTGTCAAATCGCGAGCGTAACCACCCGGCTACCCCCACCCCACTCATCTATCTGTCCATTTCTGTAAAATTTCTACATTTTCTTGACATTGTTGAACAAGGTAAACCCAGTGTGTGGACTTGGTCTCTTCGAGGAGGTAAGTGAAGTGTTTCATGAACAACAGCAACAAAAAAGAACCGGCCCTCCTTATCTACTCAGCGCGCGCGCGCGTGTGTGTGTGTGTTTGCATGTGTGCGTGTGTGTGTGTGTGTGTGTGTTGTGTGTGTGCGCGCGTGTGTGCGTGTGTGTGTGTGTGTGTAAGAGAAAGAGTTGAATTCATTTGAATAAATTTTATTTACAGAGGGTTATGG
>CM054149.1:56580889-56598389 GCA_028751875.1 Rapana venosa | reverse complement strand
TGTGCGTGGTAATGCGTTTATTTGCGACTAGCGGTTATCTTAGGAGCATATTTCTCTGTCTGTCTGTTTGGTTGTTTGCCTGTTTGTTTGATTGTTTGTCTGTTTGTTTGATTGTTTGTCTGTTTGTTTGATTGTTTGTCTGAATAACCACTCTCGCAAACTCTTTTTTTGCGGCCATATTTTGCCTATAGTTGACTATGCTTCATCTCTTTGGGACAGCTGCAGTGAAACAAATTTAAAATTGATTCATCGATTATATAAAAGAGCACTGAAACTTGTTCTATTAAAATCCAGCTCCCAAACCATCAACGATTATAATCAAACAAATATTCTAGCCTTCAAAAACAGACTTTATCTAAATTAAGCTCAATTTGTCCAGAAAGTTGTCAATGGAAATGCCTCTCCAAAGATCACCAATAGCTTCAAAATCAATGAACGCAGACATAATCATCTACTAACATTTCCGAGACCAAGAAATAATCTTTACAAAACAAGCTTCTTGTACTCAGGTAGTGATTTATGAAACAAGCTCCCAAAACGCTTAAAATGTATCAAAAACAAAAATCAATTCAAGACACAGCTAAAAAGCCATCTAATGCATAAATGGCTAGGAATTGACTAAGAAGGTAAATCAACCATACTTAAATTTATCAGCACTTATTGCATTTCTTAAATAAATTTCAAGTATGTTTCGCTGTGACTAGAAATTCTACACAGTCACACGCTGTATGTGTGTGGAGGGAGGGGGAAGCAGGAAAGAGGCACTCTTATTAAGCAAAGAAGTAAGAGTAATCTATATAAGCTCGTATATGATCTACAAATTTTAAAACAAAATGGAAAGGAGAAAAAAAAGGTAGACCTGATAGCTAGATATTGGGATCTCTCTCTCTCTCTCTCTCTCTCTCTCTCTCTCTCTCTCTCTCTCTCTCTCTCTCTCTCTCTCTCTCTCTCTCTCTCTCTCTCTCTCTCTCTCTCTCTCCCCCTTCTCTCCTCTCCTCTCTTCTCCACATGCCATTTTTCTTGTTAAATTCTATAGGTTTTTTCGTGGATGTTGTTCTTATTGCAGTTAGAGATGAGATCATTAGTACTATTATAAGCGATATTGTTTTAGTTTGATAGTCCAGGTGATTATGGGCTTTTGATGTTTGTATTGTATAGGGGTTTTATTTGTTTGAATAATTGTTTCTTTATTATTATTTTTCTATTTGATTGAATGTGTTTTTCTCCTTCCCCTTTGATACTCCACCCCCACCCCCGATCCTTTCCAATGCTTTTCTGTTATTATCGTTATGTTGTTGTCTCATGGTGATGGGGATTATTTGTTATAGTGTTGTCTCATGGTGATGGGCGATTGTTGTTATTATTGTATCTTTATTATAGCTATCATTATCATTGTCTTATTTGACTTATTTTGCTGGCTTGATAGTTATTGTGTGAATATATTATATTTAAAAAGTGCTACTTGAAGAGTATGAGCTCATATGAGCACATGTTTGCGTGGGTGGGGGAGGAGAGGAGGGATGTCATTGCAGGCAATATTGTCAGTAATGACCCAGTGAATGCCTAGTATTTTCTAACGTTTTGTTCCTGTACCTTTTTATTATCTAAAGCATGAACGCGAAAGAATGGATGATATAGTAGGTGAAGTAATTTTGTTTGTCTTCATGTTTTATGATTTTATTTTTTAATTCTTAAAACATTCTTTATCTAAGTGTGTGTGTATGTGTGTGTGTGTGTGTGTGTGTGTGTGTGTGTGTGTGTGTGTTGTGTGTGTGTGTGTGTGTACGCGTGCGCGCACGCGCGCAGGTGTGTATGAGTATGTGTGTGCGTGTGTATGTATATGTGTGAAATTTGTATTTTCCAATGTATTATTTTATCGATTTTCCTCTTTTTACAGGTTCAATTTATTGGTAAAGGTTGCAATAATGTAGTATTTCAGTATAGTCATTAAGAAATTTGTTCTTAGATAGATGGCTTGATGAAAAAAAGCAAATGCATTGCTTATTCAATGTACCATCTGGAAATAAAAATTTGACTTGACTTGACTGTCTGATATAACTTTTCGGTGAAAGGACGTTAAACTGAAGAACTCACACGCGCACACACACACACACCAGCTACAGCTTGTCGGCGTGGTAAGTACAGCGCTTTATTGCCTTTGATAATGTGGTTTGAACAACACCAGTGACCTTTTCCTTTACAGCATATTTTTTTTGGTTTTATTTCGAGGATAATGGAATAAGCAATCTTGCACTTTTTAAAAAAAAACACCCATCCAGTCCCATATAGCATGTGCATGCATTTTTTTCTAAATTTTGTCATCCGTTCCCACCGGCACACAATGGCCTACTTTTTCGAAAAGCAGAACAGCTATTAATAATAATAATAAATAATAAATGGAACTTATATAGCGCTATATCTTGCAAAGACAAATCAAAGCGCATGCATTCAACCTAATCTTACACAGTCATGCAATCAATGATAATAATCAATAGTTTAAAAAACCATATATTTACAAACATGGTGCGCTGCAGACAAAAATGTATGAAATAAAATTTCTATAGTCAAATGTTTTTCAAAAAAACACACACACTCACACAGGTCGTATACTTTAGCAGGGTGATAGGACATGGGTATTGATAGGTTTTTAAGGTCCACATTGAGTAGATAAAATGGTTAAGATGGGCCAGTTGTTGCTGTTGCTCCTAAAGTCTTTAACTACCTCTTCAAGGGGACAGAATCAGGCACTCATTCATGTACACTACATTAGATCTTACAAATTCTCCCCAGGATAACCCAGACCACAGCTGCAATGACCAAACTGAAAGTCCTCTGGAACGACAATAACATTGCCATCAGCTTCAAAATCAGACTGATGCGTTCCCTGATCATGTCCATATTTTTGTAAGGATGTTAAACGTGGACCATAACAGCAGACATTGAAAGAAGGATACAGGCAATGGAGATGAGGTGCTTTTGCAAACTCCTTGGTATCTCAAACAGAGATCACATCACTAATGAGGAAGTGAAAACCATAATTAAAAACGTCATAGGACTATATGAAGAGCTCCTGACTTCAGTGAAAAAACGTAAAGTAAAGTGGTACGGGCAGGTCACATGAACATCAGGATTGTCCAAGACTGTCCTACAGGGAACAGTACAAGGAGGGAGGCGAAGAGGCAGACAGAGAAATCATGCCTCTATGAGATTCGAACCCACGACCTTCTACTCTGTAACCCAAGGCGTTAAGCACTGCGCCAAGGCAGGTGGTGTGTTTCATAACACAACTACGTACTTTCCATTGTCTCATAATCACATCTGTATGGAATTACAGATGTGTTGGTTTCTTTGTTTTAAACAGAAACAACCCTTATATAAGTGGCATCCAGTTTCTCTTGGGCCTATAGTTAGTTCGATATCTATCGTAGTACTTTATCATGTTATTGCTGACAAATGGCATGCTCTGCTATTGAAGTTCTTGAATGTCACACAAGGAGGGAGAGAGTATTTACATTCAAGGTTTCCTTCACAACACAAACAAGTGTAAAATTACCCCCAGAAGCGAGAGAGAGAGAGAGAGAGAGAGAGAGAGAGAGAGAGAGAGAGAGAGAGAGAGAGAGAGAGAGAGAGAGAGAGAGGAAGAGAGAGAGAAGAGAGAGAGAGAGGAGAGAGAGAGAGAGAGAGAGAGAAAGAAACAGAGACAGATAGACAGAGAGAGAGAGACAGAGAGAGAGAGAGAGAGAGAGAGAGACAGAGAGAGAGAGAGAGAGAGAGAGAGAGACAGACAGACAGACAGACAGAAAAACAGGCGCACATACAGTAAACAGTCACGAAGACAGACACAGTCTAAAAAAAAAGAGGCGGAGAAAGACAGACATATGGGTCGAAAGAGCATGGATACCTTCATACATACATACATACATACATACTACATACATACATACATACATACTACATACATACATACATACATACATACATACATACATACATACATACATTCATACATACATACATACATACATACATACATTCATACATACATACATACATACATACATACATACATACATACATACATACATACATTACATACATACATACATACATACACACACACATACATACATACATATATACATACATACATACATACATACATACATACATACATACATACATACACACACACACATACATACATACATACATACATACATACATACATACATACATACATACATACATACACCACACACATACATACATACATACATACATACATACATACATACATACATACATACACACACATACATACATACATACATACATACATACATACATACATACATACATACATACATACTACATACATACATACATACACACTTACTACATACTACATGCACACATGCACAAATGCACGCATACATACATAATTATATACATATATACATACAGGAGCACAATCGAACAGATTTTTAACTGCCACATCATGATGGAAAAACATCTTCAACATCAGAGAGACCTGTTCCACAACTTCATCGACTTCAAGAAGGCTTTTGACAGAGTATGGCACGAAGGCCTGTGGCAGGTCCTCAGAATGTTTGGCATTGAAGAAGGACTAGTGCAAACCATTCAAGCACTATACAACACCGCAAGCAGTGCAGTCCTTCTGAACAATCAGGTCGGAGACTACTTCAAAACCACAGTTGGGGTCCGACAAGGATGCCTGTTATCTCCAGTCCTGTTCAATGTGTTCTTGGAAAACATTATGAGAGAGACCCTCCATGACTTCCACTCTACCATCTTCATTGGCGGCAGACCCCTCAACAACTTACGGTTTGCCGATGACATTGACCTCATGGGCGGAAGTAACACAGAGCTGCAAGATCTTACGACCAGACTTGAGAACAGAGCTGGAGCATATGGGATGGAGGTGAGCTCGGAGAAAAGTAAAGTACTTGTGAACAGCACGAGCAATGCCACCGCTAAAATTTACATGAACGGCCAACAACTAGAGGAGGTAGACGCTTTTAAATACCTCGGCGCTACACTCACAAAGGACGGGCGATCGACGACAGAAATCAAAGTCAGAATAGCCATGGCAACATCTTCCATGACAAAACTCACCACCATATGGAAAAGTAAAGAGATCAGTTTCCCAATCAAACTAAAGCTCTACAAAGCCCTAATTCAGTCGATCCTGCTGTACGGAAGTGAAACCTGGACATTGACTGCTGAAACAGCAAAGCGAATCCAATCATTCGAAACAAAATGCCATAGAAAACTACTGGGCATATCCTGGAGAGAACGAAAGACCAATGAATTTGTCAAGAGTCAAATAACACGGCTGGCAGGTCCACAGGAACCCCTTCTCACCATCGTCAAGAAGAAAAAGCTGACATGGTTCGGCCACGTCACCCGCCACAACACTCTGCCCAAAACAGTACTGCAGGGAACACTCGAAGGTGGCAGAAGGAGGGGAAGACAGAACAAGTCATGGATGGACAACATCAGAGAATGGACCAGGATGAATGACTCGGCACTACTGCGCAGAGCCGAGGACCGAGATGGATGGAGGAGGCTTACCACGGCATCGTCTTTCATGTCTCCCCACGACCGCCAAGGTCACGGGTCTGATGATGATGATGATGATGATACATACATACATACGCACAACTACACATACAACCAAACAGACATGATATAACATACAGCCATTTTATTTATATATCTATTCTTTTACTTCGAGGATAATGGAATATGAACTAATGCGCTTTTTTACATCCAGTCCCCGTGTGTATGCAGTTTTGTCAATTTTGTCATTCGTTCCCACCGGCACACAATGGCCTACTCTTCCGAATAGCGGAACGGGTTTTAAGTGTGTGCAAGATGTTCTGCGTGCGTTGGCACACGGGACCTCGGTTTATAGTCTCATCCGGACTTTTGGGGAGAGTGGAGTCTGCACTGATGTTAACTCCAGAGGACAAAATTCTCTTGAACGAGATTCGAACCCGGGTCAGCAGATCATGAATACACCACTCTAACCACCATAGAACCATACTTACATAATACAGCAATACAAGCATACAGCAACATCTACGAACGTAGGTTTGTTTCTACGTACGAACGAACGTAGGTAAGTACCTATCTACAAACATACAAAATACAAATATACATACATACGTTCGTACATACATACGTACGTAGATAGATAGATACATAGGTAGATAGATAAATAGATACATACATACATACATACATACATACATACATACATACATAATACATGCATACATACAGACAAACATACCCCCTGATAGACAGACAGACAGAGGGACAGAGGGACAGAGAAACATTGCTCAATGATTGAACCAGGCATCAATCGCTGACTAAAGACGGAAAATTAACTGCCCATGAAACGCTCAGCAGCACTAAACAGTCTCTGTGGTCTATCACCAGTTCATGCTTTTATCGCCGAAACCCGATTAGTGAGCTGATTATCTTAATCCATGAGAGACAGAGAGAGAGAGAAAGAGAGAGAGAGAGAGTGTGTGTGTGTGTGTGTGTGGGAGGGGATGGAGGGGGGGGGGGGGGGTCTGTTTTTCACTGTTGCAACCCGCGCAACTGGCCAAACGTGTTGTTTCCTAACTGCTCTGTAGTCAGACTACATGCAGATGCAACAAGCTCGTGCTTGTTAAACTTGTGTGTCTCCGATTTTCCGTCTGTTCACTTAAAGTGATATGAGACGAAGGAGGTGGGGAAGGGGGCATGGTGAGATGAGGGCTTTAAGAAAAAGAGATCCATGTTGGTAGTTATGTACATTAAAAAACTGATTCCAAACCTTATAAACAATAAATAATGCTGTTAAAACATGGCAAAGAAACGCAAATAACAACAACAACACAACAATTGAAAACTACTCTTAAATTGGAAAATGAACAATTACCAACTTCGTGTAAAAGCTGCCACGAATGATTAAAGCAAAATGATATCGGGACAGTAAAGGTGTTATAATTCCACGGTCGCACTTTACAAAAAAGAGAATACAGGAGATGGCATCAGAGACAATGTTATCTCGCACAATAACTTTGGATTGGTTAAAACTTCGTGCAGAGACTTATCTTGAAATGTTGATAGGAACTTTTTTAAACCTCGACACTGATATAAAACATGAACATTGGACAGGTTTTCACCCCATTTGTATTGTATATTTCTTACAGAGTTTGCACGAAAGGCATTTAATTTCATTCTATGGATTAAAGAAACAATTTTTCCAGTACAAGATTTTCGAAAGCCGTACTGAGTACAAAGAATGTTCTCAATATCCAGAACTGAACAAGTATACTGGGGATAGCCACCCTCTTCCTGTTTCTTTTTCACATGTTTCCAGCAAATATTTTGAAGCAAAGCATAACCTTCATGAAGAGAAAGAGGAATATCTAAAACAGATGAACAGCTAGAATGTTTTGCTGCCTTTTTGGCTGCTTTATCTACCTTTTCATTGAAATAAATACCACAGTGAGATGGAACCCAGCAGAAAGTAACTTGTGAACCCTTCAGAATTAGAAGATGCACCAAACAATTAATTTCAGTAGTGAGATTTTGCCTAACTGCCGATGTTGAGTTACTAAGAGACTGCAATGCAGATTTAGAATCAACGCAGAACAAAATCTGCAGAACAATATTAGGAAAATCAAGCAGAAGGTACAAAGCCATCACAATAGCAGTGAGTTCAGCAGTAAAGATGGAATGGTTTTTGCCGATATGATAGGACTGTTAGGTTGTGTGTGAATGTGTGTATGTGTGTATGTGTGTATGTGTGTGTGTGTTGTGTGCTTGAGTGTGTGTGTATGTGTATGTGTATGTGTGTATGTGTGTGAGATGAGAGAGGAGAGAGAGAGAGAGAGAGAGAGAGACAGAGAAGAGACAGAGACAGAGACAGAGACACAGAGACAGGGGAACGGGCATACGCTTAGTGAATAATTTATATACAGTCAAAAAAGACACTGAAGGAGAGGAGAGGAGAGGAGATGAGAGAGAGAGTAAGAGAGGGGAGGAGAGGGAGAGAGAGAGAGAGAGAGAGAGAGAGGAGAGAGAGAGAGAGAGAGAGAGAGAGAGATGAAGATGAGAGGGAGATGAAGAGAGATGAGAGAGAGATGAGAGATGAGAGAGTGAGAGAGAGAGAGAGAGATACTGCAATCTAGTGGTCGGGGTTCATATCATTATAATTATCCTCATCAGTACCATTTTCATGATTGTGATCATCACTATTATCATCTTGTAATTATTTTAATCATTATCATTATCACCATCATGTCATCATCTGAAAATTGAAATTCAATATTTATCCTCCTCCTCCTCCTCCTCCTCCTCCTCCTACTCCTCTTCTTCTTCTTCTTCTTCTTCTTCTTCTTCTTCTTCTTCTTCTTCTTCTTCTTCTTCTTCTTCTTCTTCTTCTTCTTCTTCTTCTTGCTCTGATATCATCCAAGGACTAAACTGTATCTAACAAAACACGAGTTATAAAAACAAAACAAAAAACAACAACCGTAACACCCTAACTTACCACCGGCGCTAGGCATATACCTTCAAGAATGTATGTGTGTGTGTGTGTGTGTGTGTGTGTGTGTGTGTGTGTGTGTGTGTGTGTGTGTGTGTGTGCGCGCGCGCGCGCGCGCGCGCTCGCGCGTGTGTGTGTGGGCAGTTTTCTGCTTTAGAAACAACCTTTCACCTCTCCTACCTACCTACCTACCTGCCAGCCCTACCCTACCTACCCGACGACCTTTGACCCCCCCACTGGCTACCCCTTTAAAAAGGACCGAGGGGGTACGGGTGTCTCATTCTTTCGCCAGCTCCACCAGAGTCGGGTAGAAAAGCACCCCCAGAACTAAACTTTTTGTTGACCCTTGTCGTCCGCGACTTTCACACACACAGCAACCATGCGTGAGATCGTGCACATGCAGGCTGGCCAGTGCGGCAACCAGATCGGTGCTAAGGTAAGGACAGGCCTTCTCTTAGGGACTTCCTTCTTTCGTTGCTGGTTTTGCCCTTTTCTTTCCTTTTCTTTTGGTGTTTTTTTCTTTTTTATGTTGTTTTCTTGTGTTCTTTTAGTATTTTTGTTGTCTGTTCTGTCTGAGTTTATAAGATTTGTTGTAATTTCTTTTGTATAGAACTCGTTCTTTGGATTTTTTAAAATATTTTTAAGTTTCTTTATTTTGTTGTTTCTTTTTTGTGATTTTTTTGTCTTTGCTTTCTCTCTTTTTTTGGTTGTTTTCGTATTTTCTTTTCCATATTGCTTTTTGGGTTTTTTGTGTCTCTGTTTCTGTCTATTACTTTAAAAAAAAAGCTTTTTTTTTCGTGTTCTGTTCTGTTCTTTCTTCCTTTCCTACTCCCTTTCATTATTCTGGTTTAAAAAAAACAACACCACTTTCTTTCTTTTCTCCTTTGAGAGAGAGATTTAGAACGGAAGAAAATGAACGAAAGAATCAGAACGGAACCAAAGTAACGAAAGAAAAAAGCAAAAAATAATTAATTATTAAATAAAAAAATAAAGAAAAGAAAAGAAGAGGATAGAAATAAGTAAATCTAAATGGAAAACTAACAAAGAAACAAAGAAAGAAAGAAAAGACTAAAAAAGAGAGGAAAAAATAGACAGAAAAAATAAAAGAAAGAAATGAATAAAAGAAAATACATGTAAAGAAAGAAAGCACAAAAGAAAAAAGAAAGAAAGCAATAAAAAGAAAGAAGAAGAAGAAAGAAAGAAAGAAAGAAGGAAAGAAAAGATGAGAAGCGAATAAATAAATAATGAAAAAAAGTAAACACAAAAGAAAGAAAGAAAAGAAAATACAAAGAAAGAAAGTAAACAAGAAAAAGAAAGAAAGGAGGAAAGAAAGAAAGAAAAGCCAACAGGAAAACTGAGGATGGAAGAAGACTGTGTATATAATTATGTTACCCAATCAGAGGGCAGGACAGTCACTGCTGTGTATATTATTATGCTACCCAATCAGAGGGCAGGACAGTGACCATCCACCAAGCCTGACACCAAAATAAAATTTTAAAAAGGCAGAAAGAAAGATAAAGAAAGAAAACAGACGACACTAGAATACATCAATCTGATATCGTAACAACTTTCGAAATAACCTTGGGACTGTAATGAAATAATGCCTTCCCTCCAAAAAGCAGGAGAACAAAAATGGAGAAAAAAAGAGCAGCCGCTAATTGTATACATCAATGTAATATTGCCTCAAATTTTGAGACAGGCTTGGTGTTGTAGAAAGTATTTTCCAACAAGTCAGAGAGCAATTTATAAAAGAAGTAGAAAAGAAAGTGATGATGTGTAGTATATAACTTTTTATAAAATAACAAACAGTCAAAGTTCTGGAGGTTACAGAAAAGAAAGGAGGAAAAAAGAGAGAAAGACAAGTAAGGCAGAAAGATAAAACGTTAAAAAGAAAAACCACAAAAAGAAGAAACAAGCCAGAAAGATCAAAGGTAGAAAGTAAAAAGCAACAACAACAAAAAATAAAAAGAAAGATAAAAAAAGAAAAGAATGAAAACAAAATAGAAGCCTAGACAAACGGAATGAAAGAAACAAAACCCCAGAAATGAAGAGAGGTAGACACAACGAAAAAGATAAGTGGGGGGAGGGGTGGGGCGGGGGTGAGGGTGGGGTAGGGGGAAGGAGGAAGAAAAAGAGACAAGAGAGGAACGATAAGAGATAAGTGAGGGAGGGGGGGTGAGGGAAGGGTGGGTAGGGGAAAGGAGGAAGAAAAAGAGACAGAGAGGACGACAAGGAAAAAGAGACAGAGAGGAAGACAAGGAAGAGAGACAGAGAGGAAGACAAGGAAGACATGTGGAACCAGGGGGCTGTGTATACAGTTTTCTTCATCACAGATCTCTAACATCACATCTGCTGACAAAGCTGACACTGAGAAAGAACGAAGAAGAAAAAAGGAGAAAAGACAGAAAGAAAGATCGAAACCAGAGAAAGAAGTAAACGCGAAAGAAAACACCAGGAATAAAGCAGATGATAAGAGAGTACAGAAAATGAAGCTTAGTATTGCAAAAACATACTTTTTTGGGGGGTGTTAAAGACAAGCCAGTGAGAAATAGAAAGCCCCCCAAAAGAAACTAAAACAAAAAGAAGGTAACCATGTTTTATTTCCCAATGACCATGTCCTGAATTAAAGCAATGCTTACCTGCATTTTAACTATGTTTTATTTCCCAATGACCGTGTCCTGACTTAAAGCAATGCTTTCCTGTATTTTACCCATGCTTTATTTCCCAATGACCGTGTCCTGACTTAAAGCAATGCTTTCCTGTATTTTACCCATGTTATATTTCCCAATGAAAAATTCCTGAATTAAATCAATGCTTACCTGTACAATGTTTTATTTCCCAATGACCATGTCCTGAACTAAAGCAATGCTTACCTGTATTTTACCCATGTTTTATTTCCCAATGACCATGTCCTGAACTAAAGCAATGCTTACTTGTATTTTACCCATGTTTTATTTCCCAATGACCATGTCCTGAACTAAAGCAATGCTTACCTGTATTTTACCCATGTTTTATTTCCCAATGACCATGTCCTGAACTAAAGCAATGCTTACCTGTATTTTACCCATGCTTTATTTCCCAATGACTGTGTGCTGACCTAAAGCAATGCTTACCTGTATTTTACCCATGCTTTATTTCCCAATGACCCTGTCCTGACCTAAAGCAATGCTTACCTGTATAATGCTTTATTTCCCAATGACCCTGACCTGACCTAAAGCCCCAGGTGTGGCGGTGTTTCAGTTCTGGGAGGTGATCAGTGACGAGCACGGCATTGACCCCACCGGCACCTACCATGGAGACTCCGACCTGCAGCTGGAGAGAATCAACGTCTACTACAATGAGGCCACTGGTCAGTCTGCCTGTCTGCCTGTCTGTCTGCCTGTCTGCCTGTCTGCCTGCCTGTCTGTCTGTCTGCCTGCCTGTCTGCCTGTCTGTCTGCCTGCCTGCCTGTCTGCCTGTCTGTCTGCCTGCCTGCCTGTCTGCCTGTCTGTCTGCCTGCCTGCCTGTCTGCCTGTCTGTCTGCCTGCCTGCCTGTCTGCCTGTCTGTCTGTTTGTTTGTCTGTCCTTTTGTCTGCCTGTCTGCCTGTCTGTCTGTTTGTCAGTCTGTTTGTCTGTTTATTTATTTATTTTTATTTATTCTTTTATAGCGAGGATAATGGAATAAGCACTGATGTACTTTTTTACATCCAGTCCTCGTGTGTATGCGGTTTTGTAAATTTTGTCATCTGTTTCCACCGGCACACAATGACCTACTCTTCCGAAAAACGGAACAGGATTTAACGTGTGCGCAAGATGTTCTGCATGCGTTCTGTTTGTCTGTATGCTTGTTTGTCTGTCTGTTTGTTTGTTTGTCTGTTTGTTTGTTTGCATGTTGGTTTGTCTGTCCGTTTGTTGTCTGTATGTTTGTTGGTGTGGCTTAGCGTTTGTTTGTTTGTGTGTAACTCTGTTTTATCTGAGATGTAGGTTTCTTTGACTGGCATTATTGTGTTCTAGCTTTCTGCTAAAATTATCCTTTTCTTTTGTTTTACTTACTTGCTGTAGTTTTATGAAATCTGTTGTTTTTTCTCTTTATTTTTTCTTTTTCTTTCTGCTGGTATTTCTTTCTCTTCTTTCCTTTCTGTTGTTGATATTTTTAAGATAGACGCTTCCATACATGCACAGAGGCGCGCGCACGCGCGCACACACACACATACACACACAAACAGCACTAGGGCAGCGGTTAGAGCATCTTACTCATATCTGAAGCAGTCTGAGGGCGCTGGTTCAAATCCTCCCTGATCAATCTGTCTGAAGGCTTGTCTGTTTATCATTGGTTTGTTTGTTGGTTTGTCTATTTGTTTTCTTTCTCTCATCTAGAGTTAAGGTAGCTTTTCACTCCAGTCCCCTGCGTGTGTTTGGGATCAGTCTGTCCACATATCTCGCATAACAAAGTTGTTGTTGTTCTTCATGTCTTCTTCTTCTTCCTGTCTTCCTCTTCTCCTTGTGCTTCCCTACGTCTTTCTTTTTTCTCCTTATTTTTTTTGTACGCATCACAAATGGCTCTGAACATCCATGCTACACACACACACAACACACACACACACACACACA
This sequence comes from Rapana venosa, assembly GCA_028751875.1. Taxonomy (NCBI): domain Eukaryota; kingdom Metazoa; phylum Mollusca; class Gastropoda; order Neogastropoda; family Muricidae; genus Rapana; species Rapana venosa. The sequence goes on along the minus strand of CM054149.1, from coordinate 56,585,233 downwards.
CACACACAACACACACACACACCACACACACACCCATCAAGGACAAGAGGAGAAGAAAGAGTGGGGGAAAGTTTTGATGAGTGGAAAAGGAGAGACAGGGTAGAGAAGAGAGGAGAATATGTTCTTCTACTTCTTGCTTTCTTTCTCTCCTTCATCCTTTTTCTTCCCCCCTTCCTGCTCCCTACATCCCACCCACCCTCTATTCTTCCTCTCTTTTTCGTTGTTAATGCCTGACAAGTGGTTTAATTAAAAGAGAGGAAAGATCATTGTTTTTTTATACAAGTTTTGCTGTCTTGTATCTTCTCTTTCCTCTCCTCTCTCCTTTCTCTCTCTCTCCCTTTCTTCTTCTTCTGTTTCTTCTCTTTCTCTTCTTCTTTCTCTTCCTTCTTCTTCTTCTTCTTCTCTCTTCTTCTTCTATTGATGCATCAATCTTTTTTTAATTTGTCTTCTCCTCTTCTTTCCCCCCTTATTCTTTCTATTAAGTTAATTGGAATTGGTTAATATTTATTGCTGAGAGTATCATTTGTTTTTCTTCTGCGTCTTCTTCTTCTCTTTCCTTTTTTTCTTTGTTCTCCTCCTCTTCTCTCCCTTCTTCTTTTTCGGTGATGCATTACAAGTGGATTTGAATATTCGTGTTACAAATGAAGCATCTTCTCTTTCTTTTGGGTTTAAATTGGGTTTATTCATTCACTTTAAACAAACATAACACGATAAACATAATCAGCATAACACAACTTCACTTTCTATTTCTTCTCTTCTCCTTATTCCCCTCCTCTCTCCCTCTTTTTTCTCTTCTTCTTCTGTCGATGCAAGAAGATGTAGAAGACGTAGAAGGTCATTCTCTTCTTCTGTCGATGCAAGAAGATGCAGAAGATGCAGAAGACGTAGAAGGTCATTCTCTTCTTCTGTCGATGCAAGAAGATGCAGAAGATGCAGAAGACGTAGAAGGTCATTCTCTTCTTCTGTCGATGCAAGAAGATGCAGAAGATGTAGAAGTTCATTCTCTTCTTCTGTCGATGCAAGAAGATGTAGAAGACGTAGAAGGTCATTCTCTCCTTCTGTCGATGCAAGAAGATGTAGAAGACGTAGAAGGTCATTCTCTTCTTCTGTACATGCAAGAAGATATAGAAGATGCAGAAGACGTAGAAGGTCATTCTCTTCTTCTGTTGTTGCAAGAAGATGCAGAAGACGTAGAAGACGTAGAAGGTCATTCTCTTTTTCTGTCGATGGATTCTATTTTTTTAAAAAGTGGTGTGAATACCATGGTTCAGTGCGCAAGTACGTCCCGTGCCGTGTGGGGATCTGACCCGGCACCAGGATCTGTGCGCTCTGGCCCCTTCGGCCAGATCTTCCGGCCAGACAACTTCGTGTTCGGCCAGTCCGGCGCGGGCAACAACTGGGCCAAGGGCCACTACACTGAGGGCGCTGAGCTCGTGAGTTATCTGTCCTTGCTTTGTGGAGAGTGAAATTGACGTTATGATAATTGCGAGAAGGGTTGATGACGTAAATTTTTAAGATTATTGTGTGGTTGTGTGTTTGTGTGTGTGTGTGTGTGTGTGTGAGTGTGTGTGATAGAGTGAGAGTGGGAGAGAGTGAGAAAGAGCTTTATTGAATGGTCTTCAATGACCATTCATAATGCTTACTTGTATGGCTTGTCTTTGAAGCAGTGTGCATATAAATTAGGGTGGGAGGTGGGGAGGGGTGAGGGTATAGCCAAGGGGTTAGTGTTGTGCTCGTCTTCTGATGATGGCTAATGGGTTTTGAGTTCGAAAACCTAATAAGCATTTTTATCTGGTCTATGTCTAAACCCAGGGACATGATAGCTCAGTCCACTCCTTCTCCCCAAGCTAAGGTGAAGCAGCGTGAAGCATAGTCACCTCTTGGGTGGGTAACCATTCGTGCTTCAGTACAGTCTCCCAGTTTACTCAGCTGTAAATGGGTACCTGCCCTCTTTAGGGTCAGGGAAGGTAAAGCAGCGAGGGAGAGGAGATGGGCGCCGCCCTCAATATGCTGGCCCCTGGAGAAGCTGAGGTCTTTGATACCCCACTCCCCAATGAAGCATAGGTTGTGGGACACCTTCAGCTTATAAACCACCCCCTGGGGATACGGGAGCCTGTCAGTAGAAATATCATCCCCACCTTCTGGAAATTCTGTGCTCGAAATTCCCTTTTTTCTATCCTTCTATTTGTTTCTCCCTTGTTTCTTTTCTTCCTGTCCCCACCTCCTTCGTGTCTGTTTTCTGACATCTTGGTCCGTCCTCCTGCCCTTTCCCTCTCCCATGCCCAAGTCAGATGCGCTGGGCCTGACTTGTCCCGGGCTTATTTAACGGCAGAGCAATACATTTTCGCTCATATGAGAGACAATAGTTGCTGTCTGAGCTTACGACGAAGACCACGAAGAAGAAGAAACTAATGGTGATAGTTTTGATGAACCAAGCTGCAAGTGTGGTAGTTTTTAATAAACCAAATAGTGATAGTTTTGATAAATCAAGCAGTGATGGGTTATGATAAACCAAATGGTGATGGTTTTGATAAGCTAAGTGGTGATTGTTTTGATAAACCAAAACATAGTGATCGTTTTCCTGAACCAAGCTGTGACAGTTTTGATGAAACAAGTGGTGATAGTTTTGATAAACCAAAAACAGCAATAGTTTTCCTGAACCAAGCGGTGACAGTTTTGATGAAACAAGTGGTGATAGTTATGATAAACCAAAAACAGCAATAGTTTTCCTGAACCAAGCGGTGACAGTTCTTGCTGAAGCCAGTGGTGATAGTTTTGATGAACCGAATGGTGACAGTTTTTGATAAAGTAAGTGGTGATAGTTTTGATAAACCAAAAACAGCAATAGTTTTCCTGAACCAAGCTGTGACAGTTCTTGCTGAAGCCAGTGGTGATAGTTTTGATGAACCCAAAATGAAGATGGTGTTTCCTGAAGCCAGTGGTGCCGGTGTTTCAGGTGGACTCTGTGCTGGACGTGGTCCGCAAGGAGGCGGAGAGCTGTGACTGCCTGCAGGGCTTCCAGCTGACCCACTCCCTGGGCGGCGGCACCGGCTCCGGCATGGGCACCCTGCTCATCTCCAAGATCCGCGAGGAGTACCCCGACAGGATCATGAACACCTTCTCCGTGGTGCCCTCCCCCAAGGTGAGTCAGCCTCGGATCTGAGCTCCAGTTTTGGGTTTTGGCCAAGGTGGAAGTGTGTGTGTGTGTGTGTGTGTGTGTGTGTGTGTTTGGGGGGTGGTGGTGGTGCTGGATGAGTGGAGTGTGCATGTGTGTGTGTGTGGGGTGTGGGAGGAGTGGGTGGGTGTGGGGGAGGGGGTGTTGTGTGTGGGGGTAGGGGTGGGTGAGTGGGTGTTGTGTGCGAGTGAGTGAGTGTTGTGTGAGTGCGTGCGTGAGTGGATGGGTGGGTGAGTGAGTGAGTGAGTGAGTGGGGTGATTGTGTTGTGTGTGAGTGGGAGAGATAGAGATAGCGTGAGAGATAGAGAGAGAGAGAGAGATAGAGGGATTGAATGAAAGAGAGAGAGAGAGAGATAGAGATAGAGAGTGAGAGAGAGAGAGGGAGAGAGAGAGTGCGTGTGTGAAAGAGAGAGAGAGAGAGAGAGAGAGAGAGAGAGAGAGAGAGGGGAGAGAGAGAAGAGAGAGAGAGAGAGAGAGAGAGAGAGTAGAGAAAGAGTACCCGTACTGTGTGTGCATGCATGCGTGCGTGCGAGCGTGCGCGCGCGTGTATGCGCGCACGCGCACGCTCGCTCGGGTGCATGTGTACTCGCGCGTGTGCGAAGATCACATCTCTGTGTGTGTATGTTTGCATATAATACTTCCTATTAACATACTCGCCTATGCGAGTCTGTGTCCACCACTGTGCTAATGCTAATGCTAATGCTGCTGCTGGTGTCTCCTGTGACCCTCCCGCCCCCCCCCCCCCCCCAATCCTGCAGGTTTCTGACACCGTGGTGGAGCCATACAATGCCATGTCAGCAAACACCCGGTTCATCATCATCATCATTAGCCATTACACCCAGCGGTGTGTAGGGCAGCAACAAAGCGTTTCCACTCCTGCCTATCCTGGGCTAACCTAGTCACTGATCCCCAAGAGTGCTGCATGGCCTTCGTCTCACTTTCTACAGTCCTCCTCCACGTTGCTTTTGGTCTTCCTTTCTTTCTCCTTCCTTCTGGGGTCCAGTGCAATGCTGTTACTTTTCAGGTTTCTGACACTGTGGTGAAGCCATACAATGCCCTGTCAGCAAACACCCGGTTACTTTTCAGGTGTCTGACACTGTGGTGGAGCCCTACAACGCCACGCTGTCGGTGCATCAGCTGGTGGAGAACACGGACGAGACGTACTGCAT
>CM054149.1:56535889-56570889 GCA_028751875.1 Rapana venosa | reverse complement strand
TATAGTTAATGGACAGTGCTCCTCCTGGTTTAATATCCACAGAGGATGCAGACAGGGTGACCCTATATCTCCATATTTTATTTATTCTCTCAGCAGAAATTCTAGCAATTATGATAAGAGAAAACCGAAACATCAAAGGTATTTATATTAATGACACGAATACAAGTTGTCACAGTTCGCTGATGACACACAGCTAATAAATAAAGGTGACAGCATATCATTTGAACAGTCCATGAAAACTTAGATTTATTTGGAAAAGTGACTGGACTGTTATGAATATAGAGAAAACTAAAGTAATAATGGCTTGGGAGCAAAACATTTTCTGATGTAAGGTATAGACCCATTTAAGGTTAACTGGAACCCAAAACAGTTTAAGATACTCGGAATATGGTTTACACCAGACTTGTCACAATGTGAAAAACTAAACTATGATAACAAAATTACAGAAATAAGATCTCTATTCAACATCTGGATAAAAAGGAATATTACACCTATTGGTAGAGTGGCAGTGCTAAAATCTTTAATTCTTTCCAAACTGATATATCTCTGGATACTGTTACCTAATCCACCAAATGGTTATATAAATATACTTCAGAAGCTATGTTTTAAGTTTGTGTGGAAAAATAAGCAAGATAGAATCTCGAGAAAAACCACAATCAAACATATAAAGCATGGAGGATTGGGAATACCATCTCTAAAACAGTATATAATGGGGTTAAAACTTATATGGATAGGAAACTTAAACTCAGGATTCATAAGTGGAGTTCTATCATTGAAGAGATTTGCCCTGTTGTCAAAGATCTGGACAAATATAGCTACTGTATACCAATTAGGGAAAGAAGTTCCAATGCATTCTGGATTGATACATTTCATGCAAAATGTTTAGCAGGAAAGTTCAACTTGTTGATTCTGAAAATCTTTTGACAGAAAACATATTTTACAACGAGAATGTTAAAGTTGGTGGAAACTTCTTTCAAGTGAAAGAATGGATAGACAACGATATATATCGCATGCAGATCTAGTTGACGAAAGTGGAAATTTTTTGACATATGAACAATTAAGAAGAATATAATATCAAGACAAATTTTATTACATATTTAGGCTGTGTTCAAGCGATTAAAAAGTATATCAGCAAAACGGACATCAATATAAATGATAATAGATCAAATACCTTCAAAAGGCTTTGGGTTTTATTCTGACAATTAAAAAGGGAACACGCCCTTATTATGACATTCTGGTTGCAGATAACAAACAGCCAAAGTGTTTGCGATAAATGGAACAATACAATATCAGGTGATCTCAACTGGAGAAATATTTTTGACAAAGTACATAAAATAAAAGAAATTAAAATGAAGTGGTTCCAGATAAGACTGATCCACAAAATTCTAGCAACAAATAATATTCTGGAAAAAATGAAAATTGTTGAAAGCAACAAATGCACATTCTGTAATTTTGAGAAAGAAACTGTTGATCATCTATTCTATGCTTGCAGCAAAACTTCTCATTTTTGGAATGAATTACAAAGCTTTCTTCAGGAAAATTGTACCAATACACATGATCTAGTGCTGTCAAAGGAACAGATTTTGTTTGGATTTGATTCTCGATCAAAGAGTGATGAAATACTAGATGAAATATTAATCAATGCAAATTTTTTTATTTACAGATCTAGAGTACAAAAAACGGAACCTCATTTGGTTTTATAGAAAAATATCTGAAAAAACTATATCAAACTAAGAGAGTGTATTGCTAAAACAAAGATGACTTATAGTGTTTTTGCAGGTAAATGGCAATATTACAAGCAACTAATTGATGATGACTAGATACTTTCTGAGAAACTGTTTTTGATAGCATTTATTTGTTGTATACCAAAAATGCGATCTGTGTACTAAACCATTTCCATTTCTTTTTCTGTACAGTTTTGTTAGGTTGTATTTAACTTATTTGAAATGTCGTATTCATAATCTGAATATATTGCAAACTCTTATATATACTTGCTTATAACATATATGTACAATTTGTTCTATGTTATGCAAACAAATTATCTAAAAATCATTTGTAAAAACAACTCATCTTATAAAAAAAATGTAAAAAAGAAGAAAATCTCGATACCAAAAGTAAATTTAGAAACAGTTTGTGGGTAACAATTATGCGAATCTTTGAGTCCTATGGATTTGACCAATGTCACTTTAACATTTTACAGTGGATCGCAACAAGTGTCTTCACATAATTATTGCAGTGTATTGTATTGATCATGACAAGTGCCAATTTTTTACATAATTATTGCAGTGTATTGTATTGATCATGACAAGTGTCACTTTTCGCATAATTATTGTATTGATCATGACAAGTGTCATTTTTCACATAATTATTGCGATGTATTGTATTGATCATGACAAGTCTCTCTGTTTCTTTGTCTGTCTATTTGTCTCTGTCTCTTTGTCTGTATCTCTGTCTCTTTGTCTGTATCTCTGTCTATATGTCTGTCTCTCTGTCTCTTTGTTGTCTCTCTGTCTGTCTGTCTGTTTCTTTGTCTGTCTCTTTGTCTGTCTCTCTGTGTCTTTGTCTGTCTCTCTCTGTCTTTGTGTATTTGTCTGTCTCTTTCTCTGTCTCTTGTCTGTCTCTTTGTGTCTTTGTCTGTCTCTTTCTCTGCCTCTGTGTCTTTGTCTGTCTCTTTGTCTGTCTCTCTGTGTCTTTTGTCTGTCTCTCTGTCTCTCTCTGTGTCTCTTTGTCTGTCTCTCTGTCTCTTTGTCTGTCTCTCTGTCTCTTTGGCTTTCTACTCTGTCCTCTTTGTCTATCTCTCTGTCTCTTGTCTGTCTCCTGTCTGTCTGTCTGTCTGTTCTCTGTCTCATTCTCTGTTTGTCTGTCTCATTCTCTCTCTCATTCTGCATTTTGTCTGTCTTTATCTGTCTCTTTCTCTCTATCCCTCCTGTCTTTTTCTGTATCTGTATTCTCTCTCTATCTCTGTATATATATATATATTCAACGTTTACTTTAAACTATTAGCTTTGATTATTAAGGATAGTCTCTTGTCAGGGCAAGGGCCAGATGTATTGGGAATAAAGATTATCAATGAATGAATGAATCAACCAATCAATCAGCCAGTCAATCACAATCAATCAATCAATCAATCAATCAATCAATCAATCAATCAATCAATCAATCAATCAACCTTTTTCTAATCTATCTATCTATCTATCCATCTATCTATCTATCTATCTATCTATCTATCTATCTATCTATCTATCTATCTATCTATCTATCTATCTATCTATCTATCCATCTATCTATCTATCTATCTATCTATCTATCTATCTATCTGCCTGTCTTTCTAAGATGCAGGGCTGTCATCAGGAGACCCATGAAGAGAAAGAAGAAGGACAAATAGAAAAAAGACAGGAAAAGACATTTAAAAAATCAAAGAAGCTGAAGGGGAGGGGAACGACCTTTAACTAGGTCATTGATTCCGACCTGATGCCACGAGAAGCAGGAAATGAGCTGTGTGTGTGTGGTGGTGGTGTGTGTGTGTGCGTGCGTGCGTGCGTGCACGCGTGCATGCTGTGTGTGTGTGTGTGCCGCGCGTGTGTGTGTGTGTGTGTGTGTGTGAAAGAGTGTATGTGTGTGTGTGTGTGTGTGTGTGTGTGTGTGTGTTGTGAGTGTGTGTGTGTGTGTGTCTGTCAAAGAGAGAGAGGACTTTTTTTGATGAAAATTTCATTTGGTAATCAGAATTGCTTCAAAGAAGGGACGAATGAAATTCTCTCCTCCACCCCCCCCCCCCCTCTCTCTCTCTCTCTCTCTCTGGTGCTACTTCATCTTTCTTGGTTACTCCTCACACGCCTCTCAGCCTGATTGCATTACATACACAGCCACTCGTAAATTCATGGCATAAAAGGTCGTAGGAGAGCTAGCCATCAGAGACCTCACTTCTCTAGGGGCCAGCATATTGAGGGCGGCGCCCATCTCCTCTCCCTCCCTGCTTTACCTTCCCTGACCCTAAAGAGGCAGGTAGCTATTTACAGCTGGATGAACTGGGGGACTGTACTGAAGCTAAGGCGCGCAAACGGTCACCCATCCACTTGGTAACCACGCTTGATGCTGCTTAACCTTAGCTGGAGAAAGCGAGTGTTCTGACCACTGAGCATGGAATGACAAGTCGCAGGTTCAGCCCTCCTTTGACCCTCAAACCCCTGTGGGGGTGCTGGGGGCCTGTCAGTATAAATAGCATCTCCACCTTCTGGAAATTCTGTGCTAGGAAATTTCCTCTTTTCTATCCTTGTCCTTGTTTCTGCCTTGTTCCTTTCCTTCCTGTCACCTCCTTCTTGTCTATTTTCTGCCTTCTTGGTCCATTCTCCAGCCGTTTTTTTTTTTAACAGAAAGACTTTAAAGATAACAAATCTCTCCCACGCTGAAGTCGAATGCGCTGGGCCTGACTTGTCAGGCGCTTAAGGGCAGCGTAATGCAACAAGAGTGACTGTCTGAGGGTTCGATAAAGAACAAGGGGAAGAAAAAACCCGAACTCTTCGCTCATCCACAAGAAGTTGATAGTCTTTTGTTATTGTTTATTTTTGGTTTTGTTGTTGTTGCTGTTGTTTTTTTTGGGAAAGGAACGTTCCTTGACTTGCGCTCTAATGTTCACCAGTGGTGATATTTTGGGCATGCGACTGGTTACCCTCTATAAAGGTAGCCGCATTTCAACTTCGGGGATGGATGGAGTCTAAACACGATGCCTGTGTACATGGAGTTCTGTCTAATGTCCTCCCTTCCTAACGGCACGCGATGGTCTACTCATCTCAAAGGCGGAGCAGGTTTTTGACGTGTGCGGAAGATATTTTGCGTGCCTTCACACACGGAACCTTCGTTGAGTCTCCCCTGAAGGAGTTTCGCGGGGAGTGGAGTGGTTACTGACGTTGCTCCAGGGCAAACATCCTCTTGAACGGGTGTGGCTTCAACCCAGGCCGTCAGATTGCGAACGCGACGTTCTGAGAAACCACCAGGCTAGCCCGTTCCCCACGAATGGTGGTCGGAGTGCTGGCATATTATTTATTCATTTATTTATTCTTTTATTTCGAAGATAATGGAATAAACATTCGTCTACTTTTTAAAATCCAGTCCCTGTGTATGCAGTTTTGTAAATTTTGTCATCTGTTCCTACCAGCACACCATGGCCTACTCTTCCCAAAAATGGAACAGGTTTTAACGTGTGCGCAAGATGTTCTGCATGCGTTTGCACACGGGACCTCGGTTTATAGTCTCATCGGAAGGACTTAGTAGATGCGACGAGAAACCGAGGTTCCGTGTGCGCTGGCAAAAGAACCCAAGGCAAGAGAGCTGGCCCTGGAAAAGTTCTGTAAAAAACAAACAAAACAAAACAGGTCAACCAACAGACTGGCGAAATTTACAAAACTGCATACACACGGGGACTGTATGTAAACAAAAAATACAAATTCTGATTCCATTATCCTCGAAATAAAAGAACAAGATAAATAAAAGAAACGATAAATAAATAATAAAAAAAAAATAGGAAAAGAAATACATCATGAACTTCTCTGTTTATGACGTCATCAAGTTTTTGAATGAACTCGCAGAACATCTTGCGCAGCACACGTTAAAATCCCGTTCCGCCTTTTGGAAGAGTAGGCCGTTTCGTGCTGGTAGGAACGGATGACAACCCCCCCCCCCCTCCCCGCACTCCCCGCTCCCCCTCCCCCCCTCCCCAACCCCCAAAACAACAAAAATAACCCCGCATGTACACAGGCGTCGTGTTTAGACACCATCCATTCCCGAAGAGGGAAAGCGGCTACCTTCATGGTGGGTAAAACACGGTCGCATACGAAAAATCTCACCGCTGGTAGTCCCCCTCCCCCCCCCCCCTACCTCACCCACTATCAAAAGAAAGAAGACACGAAGCACACAGTCGGAATACAGCTACCTTAATGGTGGGTAAACACGGTGGCATACGCAATATCTTACCTTTGGTGAACCTCGGAACACTAGCTGGGTAAAAAAAACAACAACGATAAACCAGTGTGTCAGTGTGTGTGTGTGTGTGTGTGTGTGTGTGTGTGTGTGTGTGTGTGTGTGTGTGTGTGTGTGTTTGTGTGTTTGTGTGTATGTGTGTGTGCGTGTGTGTGTGTGTTGTGTGTGTGTGTGTGTGTGTGTGTGTGCGTGTCTGTGTGTGTGTGTATGTGTGTGTGTTCGTGTGTGTATTTTTGTGTGTGTATTTGTGTGTTTGTATGTGTGTATGTGCGTCTGTGTATGAGTGTGTCTCTGTGAATGCGTCTGTGTGTGTGTCTCTGTGTGTGTGTGTGTGTCTGTGTGTGTCTGTGTGTCTGTATGTGTGTGTGTGTGTGTGTGTGAATGAGGTGGGTGTGGGGTGTTATTCATGAAAGTATGTATGTATGTATGTGTGTATGTATGTATGTATGTATGTATGTATGTATGTATGTATGTATGTATGTATGTATGTATGTATGTATGTATGTATGCATGTATGTATGTAAGTACGAAATCTACTCATCAATAAACCTACTCAATAAATCTGTATATATCTGTAATGCTTTCCACACCAAAGTCGGATACGCTGGGCCTGACTTGTCAGGCGCTTAATGGCAGCGGAAAGCAGTTTGCTGATAATGACAAACAACAATGGTTGCTGTCTGAGGGTTCGATTATGATGAAGAAGACGTACTCTAGACTATACGATACATGCATCAGTACCTAATTTCATAAGCTTACAAAGCCTGGAAAATCCTAGTGCTAATGTCAAGAAGAACAACTTCAATCAATTCACAACATAACAACAAGAAGAAGATCGTCACACAGGAGTTTTTTCTCCAATCATTTCATAACATAAACAGTTAACAAGTTACACAATATGATTTATCACACTCCAATGTTAACATAACATTTTAACCAGTAAACATGTTACTCATTAGGATTACCAAACCAACTATTCCACTGAAATTTTCGAACATCGCACAAGAATTTGTTTTAAAGAAATCTTTTGGGTCATGGGCATTTTCGCTATGATCATCGGTCAACAACAAAAGGAATTGGCAACCTGGAATGTTTGGTCATTTTATTTATCTGTGTTTTTATCTGTTATTCCTCTTTCATATTGTGTCTAGCTGTCACAGCAGCAATAATAGCTGATCGGTGGTCTAGAGGTAACGCGCCTGCCTAGAAAGCGAAAAGTCAGGATCGGAAGTGTGCGGTGGTTCGATCCCCGTTTGGACCCGAATCTTTCCACCATCCATTATGCCATGAGTGGTGGTCTGGGTACTAGTCTCTCGGATGAGACAATAAAATTCAACAGGAAGGTGATCGGAATCCGAACGCTCGACAACAAACAAATGGCATGAGTAAAAAATCTGAGAGAACAAATCATCTGACACTAAAAAATAATCATTAACACTGCATCCTCCATCAGAGATGTATGCATAGCGTCCTTGTTGGTCACTATTACATACACCATTTAGAATTTGTAAACTAAGAGCAGTGCACATATTCAATAGTAATTTACCATAATTGTTGATAACATAATCTTCAGAATTATGATTGCTGCTGAGAGACACACTTTTACTTTAGACATCTGAACTAAAGTCATTTTCTACATGCTGACAAGAAAAGTTTGAGGTCCTGCTGTTTAAGTCTCCACATAGTATTATATCTACTTCATCCAGTGTCACCACACACTTTACTAAACATTCTTCCAACATAGCAATTCCATTATCATTGTCAAACATGTTATAAAAAGGTGAACCTTCAGGTGGGATATACACACATACAAACAAAACATTTCTTGATGTACACAATAGAGATTTGTCACAGAGAAAAGTGGAATATTAGGGTATGGAACATCTAAACAATTCACAAGAGCAGTTAACTCATGCCTTATTAAACAACTAATCCACTAGATCGACTCCCTTGATGGTTAACTTTAATTGCCGACTTACAGAAGGCCTTATAGCCAGTAAAAACATCTGGCTGGACATTTTTCATGAACATTTCTGACAGACTTATAAAATCAAAGCTACGCACATAAGATAAAAAATCTCTATCAGACAGTTTTGAAAACAATCCATTTACGTTCCAAGACAAAAATGAAAAAGTTTTATTTGTTTTATTTGTATTGCTACAATTCAATTGATCCACACCATCTATATGGACACTTTCACTAATTACATGACAAGACCCGACATTAATGCTTTCACCAGCATTATAATCATCAATTGAAGAAGGCTCTTTATTAGAAGACTACCTACAACACTCATGGCCAGCTGGTGTTAGGCTTAGGCCAAAGTCAGACCTGTCTTTGTCTTGCCCTGCTTGTGGGGATATGTCACGCCTCACAGCGCAAAGCCCCATTTCGTGAGTGTCTGTCTGAGGCAGAGTGACTGGTGTACCTTTACTTTGCCTACCCTGTGAATTGAGACTATGGATGAGTGTATGGGCGGGCCAACAAGCTATCCTCTTCTTTGAAGATCATTAAGGGTCACCCTTTCGCCATTAATGATCAAATGATCAAAGACCATTCTCACATTTTTTCCATCTGCCCTAGCACTCTTCAAATATGGGGTCAGATTTTGTCTAATTTCTCTAACAGTTTGGGAAAAATCTTCGTGTACAAAAATCCTTGAACCTTTCAGACGAGTTTTTGCCTTCAATATCTTAAGCTTATCTTGATAAAAACACCACCTGGCAATAATGGGAGAATTGGGTTTAGAACTTTTCCTTGACATCTGCTACATCCATTTTTTCTGAAAGAAGAATTTCCACAACCATTTCACAGTCTGCTCCAGTCTCATTACTTTTCTTTTCCATGCCATGAATAATGATGTTGTTCTGTTTTGACTGTCCTTGAACGTCTGCTCTCTTTTCTAGTTTTTCCACCCTGTCCATTAGTTCTGTATTTGATTGTTTTAACTCTGCATTTTCAGTCCTAAGATTTTTCACGTCTTGTCTAATACCACACATTTCCTCTTTTAAGGTATCAACACTGTTTGTCAACATTTGTATTTCATTCTTCATACTTTCTCTTGTTGTCTTTAACAAGTTCTCCACTTTCTCCATCTTGGCCGTCATCGTGGTACATGTTTCCTCAGGCGCCACTGTAGGAGAGGACTCCTGTCTACAGTGTATGGTTGTAGGTGTGCTGGCGGCCACATCTGCACTGGCTTTGGTTTTCTGCACACTTTTTCCTGTGATGGTGCTACGACCTCCAGCACCACTCGTCAAGCTGGTTTGCCTCAGCTTGCGTCCTTGGCCAGCAGATTTAGGGGAGGGGGGGGGGGGTCCAGGGTTGGTCTCCACATCACCACACCGTAGCAAAAGGCCCCCCCCCCAGAAGAGATAGGTGAGGGTCAGTCCTAACAGGATACAGTCTCGCCCGCTTTTTAGCGTCAGGATGGACGTCCGCATGGCCGATTTGAAATCTGCCCGTTTCGACATGAAGCAGGCGAATACTGCCGTAAATGTCCCACAGACAGCCCTGTACAGCTGCAACGATATTCCCATCCTCCTTATCTAACTGTATGCAAACAATGAAAAACTTAGACCACTTAAAACTAGTTACTAATTCACAAAAATACTAGAGGATTTCTGTACGTCTTCTCCTTTACATTACCTGATCGGCCCCTATCACATTGCAGAGAGAGAGAGAGAGAGAGAGAGAGAGAGAGAGAGAGAGAGAGAGAGAGAGAGAGAGAGAGAGAGAGAGAGAGAGAGAAACAGAGACAGAGACAGAGGCAGAGAGACAGACAGAAATACAGACAGAGACAGAGACAGAGCTACAGGGAAAGACAGCGACAGAGAGAGACAGAGACAGAGGCAGAGAGAGAAACGGAAACAGAGAGACAGACAGACAGATAGTGAGACAAAGAGACAGAGACAGATCTACAGAAAGAGAGACAGAGAGAGATAGAGATAGAGACAGAAATAGACAGACAGACAGACAGACAGACAAAGAGACAGGAGACAGGATGTGTGGGTGGTGAATAATCGAGCTTACATCCGAGCGTGTGTGCGGGGGATTGTACAGTATATTACGTGGGGCCACGTGCGTGAGTGCTATCCAGGAAAAAACCCACCACCACCACCACCACCAATAACAACAAAACCTTGACACCAACGAGAAGTCCAAAGACCATCCATCATATCATATTTTTTGTGCAGGTGGGCGGATGCAAGTTCTGAACCGTTTGACAGGTGATCGCATGATATTGGAAAATGCTGTCTCTGGGGGTGTGGTGGGGGTGTGAGGGTGGGGGTGGGGGTGTGAGGGTGGGGGTGGAGGTGTGAGGGTGGGGGTGGAGGTGTGAAGGTGGGGGTGGGGGTGGGGGCTTACAGTACGCTCTCTGTAGTATGTTGACATACAGGTGTGTACTACTGTTTAAGTAGACTGCTTTTCTTTTCCGGAACAAATTGTGACGTGTGCTCAAATGGATGGATGGATGTATGGATGGATGGATGTATGGATGAATGGATGGACAGATGGCTGGCTGGCTGGCTGGATAGATAGATGGGTAGGTAGATAGATACATAGATAGATAGGCAGACAGACAGACAGACAGAGGAAGAGGGAGAGTGAAATAGATAGATAAATAGATAGATGGATAGATAGACAGATAAATAGATGGATAGATAGATAAATAGATAGATACAACGATAGATAATGTATAGATAGATATATAGATAAATGGAGAGATAGATGGATGGATAGATAAATAGATGGATAGATAGATAAATAGCTGGATACAAAGATAGATAACTAGAGAGATCAGTGTGTAGTGATTAAAGCATTGCACTCATGATCTGACGGCCCAGGATCGAGCCACCACGAGTCACCTGTTCGAGAGGAAGTTTTTCCCCAGGAGTTAACATCATTACCGACCCCACTCCTCCAGAAATTCCTTCAGAGGAGACTATAATCCGAGGTCTCCTCTACAAATGCGTGCGCACACGAACCCGTTCCACATTTAGGAAGAGTAGGCCATTGCATGCCAGTAGGAATAGAAGATAAAATCTATAAAAATAAAAGAAAACTTGCATGCATTCTGGTGTCGTGATTAGACACCATCCCCGAAGTCGGAATGCGGCTACCTTGTATGTATGTTTGTCCGTCGTGTTCGACGGTGACCTCCAAAACAGCAGAGGAGGCAGCTGCTGTTTCGGAAATGGGGCAGAAATTTTATTATAGTAGATGTGCCTTGCCCACCACAGTTGGACAGATATATAAATCAAAATTGTGAAAATGCAAACAACGTAATGCTGAATGAAATAATTGTATTGTTTGGATGTGATGATGCCTATAGGTCTGACCACATTTTTGACATGATTATATTACATGCAAAATTTTACATTTACAGATGCAAGATCAACAAAACAATCCCTCAGTTCTGTCACTTCAGGACATACTTGAGAAAGGTGTTTGAAATTGACAAATATATTTCGTTTATCAACATGACTCATAATAAGTTTGTAACTGATTGGCTACCATATAGACATATTGTCGAAATTTGACATTCTCTTTGATAGCAAATTAAAGATAATCCTCTATTACCTGTCTTTTTTCCCAAATTAGCAAACTTCTGTTATATCTACTCTGATAATTATGATGTTGTGACTAATGGGTAGTAACTATGTGCATCAAATAGTGTATGGAGGCAGGTGACATGTATCTAGTCTCCACATGGATCAGTAACCCTGCTATTGTTGTGATAGATACGTATATGCATGTGTGTGTACCAATATGTGTGTGGTAAAATGTTTGTGGACTCCTCTTAGCACATACAAGAATCGTAAGTGCTATACAAAAAATAATCCAAACAAATAACAGATATGCATGCCTATAAAGTGACCAATGATTTGAATTGATAACCCTTTGTGTCAGTGTATGTTTATGTATATATGTGTGTGTGTATATGCGTGTGTATGTAGGTATTTGTATGTATGTATGTATGTATGTATGTATGTATGTATGTATGTGTGTGTGTATGTGTGTGTATGTATGCTTGTATGCATATCTATATGTATGTTTGCTTGTATCTTTCCCTGTTCCAATGTGTTAGAATGTAACATTTTATTAATATTACCTCATAAGTGTAGAACATTTTTTGAATTAGTTACTTGTGCCTCTATTACTTAGTACCATTTATTAACAAAATTAATGTACAAAATACTATAGCTAGCTTGAAAATGGTGTATGTATTGATATTGAATTCATGTGCATTTATGTGTTAAAACAGTGGGGACACGGGTTAGAAATGATACTTATGATGTTCAACTTATATTTGTTTTGTGTTCATATGCAAAAATTGAATAAAAATGTTTATAAAAAAAAGATGTGCCTTGCCCACAGTAAATCCCAACTCTCTCGGCCAAGTGGACATAAGGACAGTCAGCGTTGGAGATGTTCTCCAAAGGCCAACCAACCCCCCAGGGCTGCAGCACACAAGGACTGTGCGAGTCAAGCCTCCTAGTCAGAGAGTCATAGTCGATCACTAAAGACTAAGCTGTAAAGTGGAATTCCATGAAGTGGGAAAGAAAGCCACTGGTCATACAGCCTCTCACTTTGCTGTTGGCCCCAACGTCAGTGGTTTACTGAAGAACTTAATGGTGGGGTAAACGGGCGCATTCGCCAGATCTCACCATGGGTGAACCTTAGAGCTCTAGCCGAGGAACAGGAAAAGTAACTCGCTCTAGCAACAAGCGGACACGAAACCGACAGAGAAACATATCATCAGAAAAACTTATCAACTGGAAAACCCCCCAAACAAAAACACCCCCACACCACGATTTTCAAACAGATCTTTGAAGAAAACTCATTACCTTAAGAGTCATGAACCACTCTGAGACTTGTTCAAATATCTGCACGGCAAGATGAGTCAATAGTTTGTTTTGATAAGATAAAACTGACAAATAATTATGTTCATAAATAGCTTCTGCAGCAACAACGGTAAATGTTTGCGTTTTAAGAGAACAACTAATATTCACATAACGTCCACATGCAATAAACCACAGGATTTCATCCACCCTTTAAAAAATATTGTGTTCCCCAGTACACTATATTTCAAAACTGAATTTTAACATTATGAAAGGTTGGTGACACAGTCCATTATTGTATTTGCTATATTTGCTTTATATTTATTCATATCCCCGAAGTCGGAATGCGGCTCCCTTCATTGTGGGTTAAAAGCGGTCGCATACGCCAAATCTCACCATTGGTGAACCTCGGAGCTCTAGCTGAGGATCGAAAAAATTTTTTTTGGATATTTTTGTTGTTGTATCTTATTAGTCATATTGCTTCCCGTTTCAGGCGCAGTTTACATAGTGATAAAATAGTAATAATGTCTGCACACATACAAATTTTAATATTTGTTGTTGTATCTTATTACTTATATTGCTTCCTGTTTTATGTGCAGTTTACATAGTAGTAGTATTTCCTGCGCACATACAAACAAAACACTTTTTGATATTTTTAAAAAAATTGTTGTATCTTATTAGTTATACTGCTTCCTGTTTTATGTCCAGTTTACATAGTGATATGATAGTAATCATTTCTGCACACATACAAACCAACACTTTTTGATATTTTTTGGTTGTCTCATAATAATCCTATTGCTTCCTGCTTCGTAAGCGATTTGCAAGAGTAATCTTTTTTTGAACACATACACACAAAGATACAAACAAGGACACTCCTATCTACCTCCCTGCCCTTTTCTTCGGCTAATATTTATTCTAGAGAGCACAGGTAAAATCGAAGACAACAAACACATCATCAGTATTTGCAGAAGATTTTTTTTCTAAAGAAGAACTTCGGCATCTTCTTCCCTGCAAAGTTAGCAGGACAAACAGACGACTTGAATGAGTTTGTCAGCGCACGCACACACACACACACACACACACACACACACACACACACACACACACACACACACACACACACACACACACACACACACATACACATACACACACACACGCACACACACACACACACACACACGCACGCACACACACACACACACACACACACACACGCAATCACACACACACACACGCAATCACACACACACACACAAACGCACACACGCACACACACACACGCACACGCACGCACACACGCACGCACGCACTCTCTCTCTCTCTCTCACACACACACACACACACTCTCTTTCTTTCTCTTTCATTCTCTCTTTCTCTCAATACTTTCGGAGTCCAATTTTCAACAGCTGTATCATATATTTGCATAAATAACAGGATTATATTTGTAATATTTCCCCCATAAAAATAATTATGAACAAACATAAAAGTCTGTTGTCTTTTCTAAGTCAAAGGAAAATCTTAACAAGTTGAAAACAAAGCGTAGCAGGAGGAATAATAGCAACAAAACTAGAAGAGGAGGAGGAGGAAAATGTAAAGAAGATGAAGAGGAGGGAGAGGAAAGGAGGAGGAGAAGGAGGAGGACGAGAGAGAAGGAAAAAAGGAAGAAAAAGGAGAAGATAAGGTGGTGATTAGAATGATGGAGTGGAGAAGGAAGAAGAAGGAGAAGATAAGGTGGATATGAATCTGATGGAGTGGAAAGAAAGAAGGAGAAGACTAAGGTGATTATAATTAAATGAGTGGAGAAGAAGAAGAGATAAATGAGAGAAAGAATAAATTGCGAAGAAAATAAGAAGTGCGAGAAAAGAAATGCAAAGATAATAATATAAAATATATATAAATATTAAAAATAATAATAAATATATAATAATAATATACAATAATAATAATAATCTACTACTACTACTACTACTACTACTACTATTACTACTACTACTACTACTACTACTCTACTACTCCTCCTCCTCCTCCTCCTCCTACTACTACTACTACTACTACTACTACTACTACTACTACTACTACTACTACTACTACTACTACTACTACTACTACTACTACTACTACTACTACTACTACTACTACTACTACTAAATGGCATTTATATAGCGCTATATCTTGCAAAAAACAAATCAAAGTGCTTGCATCCATTCTACTCTTACACATGCATCACGTTACAATTAACAGTTTTTACAAACTGAAATGTATACACACTTACGCATGCAAGCACGCACGCACGCACGCACATACACACACAGAGATAGAGGTTGTACACTTTGGCAGGGTGATGGGGGATTTGGCTGTTGAGAGCAAGGACAGAAATGAGATGAAACAAGAGGGGATAATCTTAGGTCTGAAAGAAATGTGTCTTGAGGCTGGATTTAAACGTGTCATAAGTAGGCTTTTGGCGAAGGGAGAGAGGGAGGTCATTCCAAATCGATGTACCAGAAATAGAGAAAGAGCGACGGCCAACAATGGATTGATTTCATCTAGGTATTCTTAAGCATAAGGTATCTGCAGCAGAGCGGAGGGAACGAGAAGGTGTGTACAGGTGAAGACATTCAGAGAGGTAGGAAGGTGCTGTTTTGTAGAGACATTTGTAATAGAGGGTACTGATCTTATAGTTACTCTCTGTGACACAGGCAGCCAGTGGAGAGATCGCAAGAGAGGGGTAATGTGCTCAGATTTTTTCTTTCTAAAGACTAGGCGAGCTGCAAAGTTTTATATATGGATGGCACAGAACAAATTACAGCTAATGCAGATAAAACCGAAGCCATGCTCCTAGGGACCAACACACAAACTCTCTTCCATTACAACAGTTTCAATAGAACTCGGCAATACATCAGTCCCTTATCCACTGCTGTAAAGTATCTAGGTGTTGTTATCGACAACACACTCTCTATGCAAAAATTCATCACCCAGACCTGTCAGTCAAGCTAATATCAATTACGGCGTATTAGTGCATTCGAAAGTACCTGTCCACAGATGCAACAGCCAAACGTGTCACTTCTCTCATTCTTTCACGTCTGGACTATTGCAATTCTCTTTTGTCTGGTCTGTCAGCATCATCTATCCACTCCCTTCAACGTATACAAAACTCCGCAGCTCGACTAGTTCTCAGAAAGAAAAAAATCTGAGCACATTACCCCTCTCTTGCCATCTCTCCACTGGCTGCCTGTGCCACAGAGAGTAAATTATAAGATCAGTACCCTCTGTTACAAATGTATCCACAAAACTGCACCCTCCTACCTCTGTGAATGTCTTAACCTGTATACTCCTTCACGTTCCCTCCGCTCTGCTGCAGATACCTTGTGCCTACGAATACCTAGATTCAACCAATCCACCGTTGGCCGCCGCTCTTTCTCTATTTCGGGTCCATCGACCTGGAATGAGCTCCCTCTCTCTCTTCGCCAGAAACTTAGTTACGACACTTTCAAATCTGGCCTCAAGACATATTTATTTCAAACCTAAGATTCCCCCTCCCCCTCTCCTGTTTCATATCAGAGCTATCCCACCTTCACTAACCCATGCCCTATCATCCTGCTAAAGTATACGACCCGTGTGAGTGTGTGTGTGCTTTTGAAAAACATTTGACTATTTACATTTTATTTCATAGATTTTGTCTGTAGCGCACCATGTTTGTAACATCTGTTTGTTTAAACTATTGATTATTTATCATTGATTGCATGACTGTGTAAGATTAGGTTGAATGCATGCGCTTTGATTTGCCTTTGCAAGATATAGCGCTATATAAGTTCCATTTATTATTATTATGATTATTATGATTATGATTATTATGATTATTATTACGATTATTATTATATTATTATTATTGTTATTATTATTATTTTTTTTATTTTTATTTTTATATATACATTGAAGGGAGTGGATAGATGATGCTGGCAGACCAGCCAGAAGAGAATTGTAATAGTTCAGACGTGAAAGAATGAGAGACGTGACTAGTTTGGATGTTGCATCAGTGGACAGGGTTCTATCGAATTGCACTAATTCGCCTTAATTGATAGTAGCACGACTGGAAGGTTTGGGTGATGAATTTTTGCATGGAGAGTGTGTTGTCGATAATGACCCCTAGATATTTTACAGCAGTGGATAGAGAGGGATGATGATGATGATGATGATAATAATAATAATAATAATAATAATAATAATAATAATAAAGAGAACTTATATAGCGCTATATCTTGCAAAGACAAATCAAAGCGCATGATGATGATGATAACGAAGAACAATAAGAATGCAAGACTATGGGTATCATCAGTTTTAGTGACACTCCGCTACATAACCCTGCCCCTATTATTATGATTATGATGATGATGATGATGATGATTATAATATCAGTGTTTTTTAAAAATCCAATTCTCTTCCTTCGCTAGTGAACTATCCTGTAGAGATAATACCTCTTTCTCTTTCTCTCTCTGTGCATGGCAGACTGACAGATAGACAGAGAGAGACGATGGAAGAAATTGCTTACACGAGTATGTGTATGTGTGTGTGTTTGTGTGTGTGTGTGTGTGTGTGTGGTGTGTGTGAGTGGTCTTTGCGTAATTACAAGGAAACTCAATAGCATCAATAATTCTACACTTTCTGAACTCCCTGGGAAAGAGAGAGAGGAGAGAGGAGAGAGAGAGAGGAGAGAGAGAGAGAGAGAGAGAGAGAGAGAGAGAGAGAGAGAGAGAGAGAGAGAGAGATCGGTTAACATCTTTTTAAGATGGATATTGACATTCTATGGAAAATTTTTGCCAAATGATATCGAGTTATAAAGGGCAAAGGGTTGTGTGTGTGTGTGTGTTTTGCGCGCGCGCGCGTGCGTGTGTGTGTATGGTGTGTGCGTGGGTGTGTGTATACGTGTGCGCGTGGGTGGGTGTTGGTGTGTACATGTGTGTGTGTGTGCGCGAGCGCGCGTGGCGATATGAATATCAATTAGCACGCGCCATAACCTTATATGGTGAAAAACTAGGCAGCACCTGGTGAGAAGTGATGACGTGACAGTCTCTTGAGTAGAAAAGAACCCAGGGATTGTATTTCTGCCCAGCATGCAATTTAAACCGATCAGCTTGCAGTGTTCACACTTAACACACATGTGTACAGACATATACAGACAGACGGACAGATAGATGTATATTGTGGTATATATACTATGACGTCTATGTGTGGGTAAACGCGCGCGGCTATGCGTGAACGCACACACGCGCGCGCGCGCCACACATACACACACCCACAGTCTTTCGGATGAGACTATAAACCGAGGCCCCGTGTGCAAACGCACGCAGAACATCTTGCGCACACGTTAAATCCTGTTCCGCAGGATTCAGCAGGTGGACAAAAAACTCGAACAGTCTTAGGTTCAATTCCACCCCAACACACATACTATATATATCCCTAAGGGCGGGGACTGGATGTAAAAAAGCACATGGGTGCTTATTCATTATCCTCGAAATAAAAGAATTTGTCATTGTCATTGTCCGCTTTTCCTAAGAGTAGGCCATTGTGTGCCGGTTGGAACAGATGACAAAATTTACAAAACCGCATACACACGGGGACTGGATGTAAAAAAGCACATAAGTGCTTATTCCATTATCCTCGATGTAAAAGAATTAAATAAATAAAAAATAAATAAAAACACACACGCGCGCGTGCGCGCACACACATACACAAACAAACACACTCACAGACTGAGAGAGAGTGAAATGCACACACATCCACCCACCCACCCACCACGCGCGCCTCACACACACACACACACACACACACAACACACACACACACACACACACACACACACACACACACACACACACACACACCACACACTCTTCACAGACAAAGAGAGAGAGAGAGAGAGAGAGAGAGAGAGAGAGAGAGAGAGAGAGAGAGAGAGAGAGAGAGAGAGAGAGAAGAGAGAGAAGAGAGAGAGAGAGAGAGAGAGAGAGAGAAAAGAGAGACAGAGAGACAGACAGACAGACAGACAGACAGACAGACAGACAGACAGAAGCAGACACACAAAAAGAAAATCAAGAATAATTATAGTTAAGAGCCATAAGAACTGCAATAAGTTCAGCTGAAAATATTGAACGATGTTTACCAAGATAGTACGATTTCTCAATTTTAAGTGCTGGTATGACAAATGCAGAGCCTGTGTCATGATTTTCTAAAACAGATCCATCGGTATAAACTTTTAAGCAGACAGCATATAGATTTGCGTTTTATAACCGTGAGAAGGGTTAATTCACTATATTTTAGAATGAAGTTAAATGCATTCCTTACAAAATTTTGTAAACATGTTAGATGTCTATGTGGGGATCATATTTCCAATACTCATCTCATATTTGATTGCCCTATTGTAAAACCTTTTTTACCTACATTTTCTGAACAGTCTCTGGAAAATGTCTTTGAAAATTCAAAGCTAGCCTTTGCCATTGCCAGATGTTTATTGCATAGTCCACTTGATTATTTATTGTAGTTACAGTATTGTTATTTCATGTTTCCACATTGTTGAGTTTACATTTTGCTCCTGTTTAAAAGTATTATCATTACTTTTCTAGGTTGGTTGGGGGATGGGGGGGGGGGGGGGTGTTTAGTTTGTGTGTGTGTGTTTTCCAAAAAACAAACAAACCCCACCACATGCTATTTCTGAACCTTTTCTCCTTCCACTCCTTCTTCTCCCTTCTTTAACTTCCACTGTACTTTCTATTTCCCTCGTCTAATATCACTTAGAGTGAACAGACGTTAAATTGAAGACAACAACAACAACAACAACACAAAAAGACAGACAGACAGTTAGACAAACACACACAACGCCCTCACCCCCACCCCTACACCCACACCCCCTACATCCCCCCGATACAACACACACACACACACGCCCATACACACACACGCACACACACACACACACGCACACACACCACACACACACACACACAACACACACACACACACACACACACACACACCACACACACACACACACACACACAACACACAACACACACACACACACACACATACACACACCTCCTCTCACCACTCACACACCCATACACACACACAACACACACCCCCCCCCACACCTCACACCCACACACCCCCCTCCCCCACCCATCACCACACGCCCCTCCCCCCCCCCCCCCCCCCACACACACACACACACACGCGCTACACAGATTCAGTACAGCCCCCAAAGATCGATAGGATGATCCCGTTTCCCCTGGACTAGTTAGGTAAAGCGGGAAGGGTGCGCACAGCACACACACCCCCCCCCCCCCGCCCCTGTTCACTACCCCCTGCTGCAGTCAGCGGGCAGCATGGTGGCCAGTGGTGAGAGGGTGGGGCAGGCACTCTGACAGCAACCGCAGGGTGGAGGGTCCAGTCTCCGCTGAGGTGTCTCTGGGGGAGAGGGGTTTGAACATATAACATGATGGAAATGATGATGATGATGATAAAAATAACAGAAGCGATGATAATGACAACACTACTACTACTAGTACTACACAACTCCTCCTCCTCCTCCTCCTACTACTACTACTACTGCTACTACTACTACTACTACTACTACTACTACTACTACTACTACTACTACTACTACTACTGCTGCTGCTGCTGCTGCTGCTGCTGCTGCTGCTGCTGCTGCTGCTGCTGCTGTTGCTGCTGCTGCTGCTTCTACTACTATTACTACCAATGAATATAGATGTAATAATAACAATACTATTAAAAGCCATAATGATAATAATCATCATAAATCATCATCATAATGATTCTACTACTACTACTACTACTACTACTACTACTACTACTACTACTACTACTACTACTACTACTAAATGGAACTTATATAGCGCTATATCTTGCAAAGACAAATCAAAGCGCATGCATTCAACCTAATCTTACACAGCCATGCAATCAATGACAAATAATCAATAGTTTAAACAACAGATATTTACAAGCATGATGCGCTGCAGACAAAATCTATGAAATAAAAGTTCAAAAGTCAAATGTTTTTCAAAAGCACACACATACACTCACACAGGTCGTATACTTTAGCAGGGTGATAGGACATGGGTTAGTGAAGGTGGGATAGCTCTGATATGAAACAGGAGGGGGGAAATCTTAGGTTTGAAATAAATATGTCTTGAGGCTTGATTTACAAAAACTACTACTACTACTACTACTACTACTACTACTACTACTACTACTACTACTACTACTACTACTACTACTACTACTGTTGAAAAAGTCGATGGTGATGACGACGACGACGACGACGATGATGGTTAAAACAGCCAAAATCCTATAACCCCGCCAAAGCGTATAATCTGGGGTGTGTGTGTGTGTGTGTGAGTGTGTGTGTGTGTGTGTGTGTTGTGTGTGTGTGTGTGTGTGTACATTTGAATTTGTTAACTCTGTTAATTGTTATTGATTGTATGTATGGGCGTGGTGAATGCAAGCGCTTTGATTTCTTTTTGCAAGATATAGCGATATATAAATTCCAATTATAATATTATTATGATGATGATGATGATGATGATGATGATGATGATGATGATGATGATGATGATGGTGAGGAGGAGGAGGAGGACGACAACGACCAAGACTGCTGCTGCTGCTGATGATAACCTGTTTCCTACTTTAAATGAAAAACAAAACAAAACAAACTTTGTCCAAACTTAGACGTTCACTAATAATTGATGAGCACAAGGTCCCCATAGCCAAGTGATTTGACGTCACAGCAGCAAAGAAGAAAAATAAAAAGGAAGAGAAAACAAGATGACCCTGACCTGACCCCATACATGACCCTGACCTGACTCTGTACATGACCCTGACCTGACCCTATACATGACCCTGACCTGACTATATGCACGACACTGACCTGACCCTATACACAACCCTGACCTGACCCTATTCATGACCCTGACCTGACTCTATACATGACCCTGACCTGACCCTATACATGACACTGACCTGACCCTATACATGGTCCTGACATGACCCTATACATGACACTGACCCTACACACAACACTGACCTGACCCTATACATGACCCTAACCTGGTGCTATACATAACACTGACCTGACCCTATACGTGACCCTGACCTGACGCTATACATGACCCTGACCTGACCCTATACATGACCCTGACCTGACCCTATACATGACACTGACCTGACCCTATATGTGACCCTGACCTGACCCTATACATTGACACTGACCTTACCCTATACGTGACCCTGACCTGACCCTATACATGACACTGACCTGACCCTATACACGACACTGACCTGACCCTAATCAATGACACTGACCTGACCCTATACATGACACTAAATTGAATTGAATACAACCAGCAGTTGTGCAAGTGTGTGTGTGTGTGTGCGCGCATGTGTGTGAGTGTGTGGGTGCATGTGTGTGAGCATGTGTGTGTGAGTGTTTGTGTGTGTGTATGCAAGCTTGCATGGGTGCGTAACTCGCTAGCGCGCATCACTGAATGCAACCAGCAGCAGTGCACGTGTGTTTACAGTGCAGTCGTGCGTGTGAGTGCGGGTGCGCATGTGTGCAAGCGCGCGCACACGAAATTGCCAGTGTGTGTAGTGCAGTCGTGCTTGTGCGCGCGTGCACATGTGTGTATGCGCGTGCACACGCAAGTGCCAGGATGTGTATGTTTGCAAGCTTGCATGCGCACATGCCCGATAGCGCACGCGTACGTGCGAGTGCATCATTATTGTGTGTCTGTGCAGACAAGGGCATGGACACTTGGTCTGTGGACTGGTGGGCAGGAGAAGTGAGCGGCCTCAGTCAATAGCGAGGCGTGCTTTGGGGCAGGACTGGGGCTTGATCAGCAACAACCACACTTCATTAAAGTTTCATCACCAAAGCAGCGATTTCATTGATAACAACCCCCCACCCCCTACCCTCCACCTCCTCCCCTCTCCACCCCCTCAACCTGACCCTTCTGGCAAGAACATCACGATCGCAGGTCCCTTGGGAGAGGAGGAAAAGAGAGGAAGGAGAGAGAGAGAGAGTGAAAGGAATGGGGGCGAATGGGGGTAGTGAGGGAGGGACGGAGAGAGAGAGACAGAGAGAGACAGAGACAGGCAGTAACTGAGACAGAAACAGAGACAGAAATACAGAGACAGAGACAGACAGAGAGAAAGAGAGAGGAAGAGAGCTAAGAGACAGACAGAGAGACAGAGAGAGAGACAGAGACAAAGGCAGAGATACAGAAGCAGAGAGAGATACAGAGACAGAGAGAGAGAGAGACAGACAGACAGACAGAAAGAGGAAACAGATGCAAGAGTGGGGGGGGAAGGTTACAGGGTGGGGGGACAGGTTCAGCTATCGATAGGCAGTGAAGGACAGGGAGGCGGACGTTGCAGCCAAGTGGGTAAGCACAAATACTGGTCTGGGTTTATGGTGTCGTGGGTTCGGATCTAGGCAGTGGTGTCTTCTTCACTCAAGGGCGGGGTATTCTTACCATCCTCCCCAGGGTCAACTTCAAACGCGGGCATGCCAGCATCTGCATTCCTTTCAATATAATTACACACACACACACACAATGCACGTTAAAGATCCTGATCTTCACGTCAGTCCTAGGTGGGTTACTTTTAAATCTTTTTTTTATTCTTTCATTTCGAGGATACTGGAATAAGCACTCGTGTGATTTTTTTTAAACGAACATGCCTAGCATGCATCCTTTACGTGGAGAGGGATGGGCTCCACTATGTTCTGCTTGCCCTAGATACGCTGCCTGAAAAAAAATCCGTTGAGAGTCAAGACTCCTCAGGAAGTTAGTTAAGGGTGGAGAGGAAACTGGTGTCGTGTTTAGACACTGTCACCAAAGTCAGAATGCGGCTATCTTCATGGTTGGCCAAAAAAACACCAACGGTTGCATACACACAAATCTCATCATTGGTGAACCGAGGAACGAAAAAAAAAGAATCGATGATGATGATAATGATGTTGATGATGATAATGATGATGATGATGATGATGATGAGGAGGAGGAGGAGGAGGAGGAGGAAGAGGATAGTGTTATTATGATTGCTGTTGCTGTTCCTCTTCTTGTTGTTATTGGTCTTACTAGAGGTGATGATAGCAGTAGTTTAGTAGTAAGTGAAGTTTTTGCTATTGTTTTCATTATCATGGCCTAAAATTCTGAATGCGTTTGATTGTTTGCTCTTTACTGGTATGCGATTGTTGTTGTCGCTGTTTTTGTTGTTGCTATTGTTGTTGTTGTGGTGGTTGCTTTTGTGTTACTCTCATCATTGCCAAAGTTGTCATCGGCATTGTCGTTGTCATAGTAATGACTGCTGCTGGCAGCAACAACAGCAGCAGCAACAACAACAGCAGCAGCAACAACAACAACAACAACAATATCATAAAGAATATCGCCAGTAGCAAGACAAAAGAAGAAATGCACTGATGGAATCAATGCAGTCATTATTGTTTATATAACCCTGCAGACCACAGGGGTCATACTTAGCAGGACTGTCACCTCGTAAGTCTCAGGTTATGCAACTCTGTACAAGGGGACAGGATAGCTCAGTGGTCACAGCACTCGCTTTTCACAAGCTAAGATTAAGCAGCATCGAGCGTGGTTACCAAGTGGATGGGTGACCATTTACGCGCCTTGGCTTCAGTACAGTCCCCAAGTTCACCCAGCTGTCAATGGGTACCTGCCCTTTTTAGGGTCAGGGAAGGTAAAGCAGCGAGAGAGAGGAGATGGGCGCCGTTCTCAATATGCTGGCCTCTGGAGAAGTGAGGTCTCTGACGCCTCGCTCCCGAACGATTTTGGTAAGAGAACACCTTTACCTTTCACTTTATACAGATTAAAACGAGGCAGTGTGAACAGTTTGCTGCATTTGTTTACCTGTAATCCAAGTAGCAGCAGCAACAACGATAACAACATTAGCTTCACCAACACTAGCAACAGCAACAACCTCAACAACGACGGCGACAATAATGACAGCACGAGAGAAGAGCAATAATAGCATCAGAGCCACAAACGTCACGATGTTTTAAGCAAGCACAATGTAGCATTTTACACACACACACACACCACACACACACACACACACACACAACACACACACACACACACACACACACACACACACACACACACACACACACACACACACACACACACACACACACACACACGCATGCACGCATGCACGCATAAAAACAAGCGCGCATGCACGCACGCACACAGGCATGCACACACATTTTTATTTTGTCTAATATCTCTTAATGTGAAAAGACATCAAAATTTAAGAACACACACACACGTGCGCGCGCACACACCGACACATTATATATATATATATATATATATAATATATAGATATAGATATAGATATATATATATATATATATATACACCCAAGCATTCATACACAAACATACACACACGCACACACATACACAACATACACCCCCCGACCTCCCACTCCACACACACACCCTTACACCACCACCATCCCCTCCCACACACACACAACACGAACAGCCGCCCTCCCGCCTCCGAAAAGCATATCCCCCCCCCCCTCCCCCTCCCTCCACTCACACAGAAGACACAAACGTTCCCTGTGGGCTGTTCACACAATGTTATTGAACACACAGGAGAGGTCCTTCAAATTCAGGACAAGCAAATGATTAGCCTGTCGCTATTACCAGAATAACAGCGCGCACACGCACAACTCCCCACAAACACACTCATCTACACGCAAAGACATACATACACACAGACATACACACACAGATACACACTTACACACATACACAGACACACACACAGACAGACATACATAGACACAGACACACACACACACAGACAGACACACACGCGGTTGCGGACACATACCCTACACACATACCCCCTACACACACGCACACACTCACACACACACAAACTCTCTCTCACACACACACAAAACACACACACAAACTCATTCACACACACGCACACACAAACACACTCACACACACTCATACACTCACAAACACACACACACATACACACACGCACGGACACACACACACACACTCACCACACACAAAACACACACACACTCACACACACAAACACACACACACACTCACAACACACACGCACATACACACGCACAAACACACACACTCACACACAACCACACTCACACACACACACACACTCTCTCTCTCACACACACACACACACACCTCTCTCTCACACACACACACACACACACACACACACACACACACACACACACACACACACACACACACACACACACACACACACACACACACACACACACACACACACACACACACCTCTCTCTCTCTCTCTCTCTCTCTCTCTCTCACACACACACACACACACACACACACACACACACACACACACACACACACACACACACACACACACACACACACACACCTCTCTCTCTCTCTCTCTCTCTCACACACACACACACACACACACACACACACACACACACACACACACCACACACACACACACACACACACACACACACACACATACATACATACACACTGCCTGTTTGAACGCCAGAGATTTGATGAATCGATCAGTGATAACTGTTGTCTCCTCTGAAAAGGCCAGCAGTAAAGTACATCTGGTTTTCTTCTTTTCTTTCTTCTTTTCTTTGTTTTCTTTTGTTGATTATCTAGCTTTCGCTCCCTTTGACATTCGCGAATATAGGCACACAGACAGACAGACAGACAGACAGACAGACAGAGATAGACGGACACAGGCACGCACGCGCACACACACATACACACACAAACAAACACACACACAACACACACACACACACAAACAAACACACACACAACACACACACAAACAAACAAACAACACACACACACACACACACACGGACGTGTGCACGCACAGGCAGACAGACAGACAGACACAACCACCACAAAAACAGACTTTATCTAAATAAAGCTATATTTGTCCAGAAAGTTGTCAATGGAAATGCCCCTCCAAAGATCACCAATAGCTTCAAAATCAATGAACACAGACATAATCATCTACTAACATTTCCGAGACCAAGAAATAATCTTTACAAAACAAGCTTCCTGTACTCAGGTAGTGACTTATGGAACAAGCTCCCAAAACGCTTAAAATGTATCAAAAACAAAAATCAGTTCAAGACACAGCTAAAAAGCCATTTAATGCATGAATGCCTAGGAATTGACTAATAAGGCAAATCAACCATGATTAATACGGCAAAATCAACCATACTTACATTTACCAGCACTAATGGTATTCCCTACAACAACAAAAAATTCAAGTATATCTTACTGTGACTAGAAACTCTACAGTAACACACTGTATATGTGTGGACGGAGGGGGAGGCAGGAAAGAGGCACACTAATTATGCAAAGAAGTAAGAGAATGTATGCAAGCTAGTAAATAATCTGCAATGTTGAAACAAGTGGAAAGGAGGAAATTTTTAAAAATCTTTTTATGGTAGACCTGATAGCTTGATAGTGTGTCCTCTCTCTCTCTCTCTCTCTCCTCTCATTCTCTCTCTCTCTCATCTCTCTCTCTCCTCATTCTCTCTCTCTCTCTCTCTCCTCTCTCTCTCTCTCCTCTCTCTCTCTCTCTCTCTCTCCTCTCCTCTCTCCTCTCCTCTCCTCTCCTCTCCTCTCTTCCTCTCCTCTCCTCTCCTCATGCCCTGTCTTGTCTAATTCAATAGATTTTATCGTGGAAGTTGTTTTTATTGCAGTCAGAGATGAGATTATTAGTATTATTATAAGCGATACTGTTTTAGTTTGATATTGTTTTAGTTTTGATAGTCCAGTTGATTATGGGCTTTTGAATTCTGTATCGTATAGGGGTTCTACTTGTTTGAATAATTGGGTTTTTAAATTTTTTTTTATTTCTCTATTGATTGAAGGTGCATTTCCCCTTCCCCCTTGATACTCCTCCCTCACCCCCATCCTTTCCAATGCTTTTCTGTTATCATCGTTATGTTGTTGTCTCATGGTGATGGGGATCATTTGTTATATTGTTGTCTCATGGTGATGTGTGATTGTTGTTATAATTGTATCTCTATTATAATAATCATTATTGTAATCTTATTTGACTTCTCTTGCTTGGATAGTTATTGTGTGAATATGTCATTTTTAAAAAAGCGCTATTTGAAAAGTATGAGCGCATAAAAAAAAGCACACCTTTGCTGGGTGGAGGAGGAGAGGAGGGAGGTCATTGAAGGTAATATTATCAATAATGACGAATGCCTAGTATTTTCTAACGTTTTATTCCTGTACCTTTTTTATATCTAAAGTATAAACGTGAAAAAATGGATGAAACAGTAAGTGAAGTAATTTGTTTGTCCTGACGTTTTATGCTTTTCTTTTTTAATTCTTAAAACATTTTTATTTAAATGTGTGTGTGGACGTGAGCGCGCACAGGTGTGCATGAGTATGTGTGTGCGTGTATATATATATGTGGTAATTTGTATTTTCAATGTATTTCCTTAACGATTTTTTCCTTTTTTTTTCTTTTTTACTGGTTTAATTTAATGGTAAATGATGCTATAATGTAGTGACTTAGTATAATCATTACGAAATTTGTTCTTAGATAGATGGCTTGATGAAAAAAAGCAAATGCATTGCTTATTCAATGTACCATCTGGAAATAAAATTTTGACTTGACTTGACTTGACACACTCCTTCAGCCCTCCACCCCTACTCCCCTGCCCCCCCCCCCCCCCCCCCCCCCTTCTCACACAAACTCGCACGTACGTGCGCGTGCTCGAACACACACACACACACACACACACACACACACACACACAACACACACACACACACACACACACACACACACACACACACACACACACACACACACACACACACACACACACGGGGGACGGGATAGCCTAGTGGTCAGAACATTGCGCTCGCAATCTGACGACCCGGGTTCGATTCCCGTTCAAGGGGATATTTTCCACTGGAGTTAACATCAGTGCAGACTCCACTCTCCCCAAAAGTCCTTCGGATGAGACTATAAAACGAGACCCCATGTGCGAACGCACGCAGAACATCTTGCGCATACGTTAAAATCCTGTTCCGCTTTTCGTAAGAGTAGGCCATTGTGTGCCGGTGGGAATAGATGACAGAATTTACACAACCGCATACACACGGGGACTGGATGTAAAAAAGCACATAAGTGCTAATTCCATTATCCTCGATATAAAAGAATTTTTTAAAAACCCGAAAAAACACACACACGCCTTCAATCCCCCCCCCCCCCCCCGCCAAACCCCTCACACACACCCAGGCTCCCACAGCAAGATAGCCACTGTGAATCAGTCAAGTTGAAGAACAAAACGAGATGTGAACACGAAAAGCAAAACAAGAAAGGTAGGAGAGGGAAGGGGGAGGGGGGGAGGGGGGGGGAGCAGTGATGGCCAAGAGAAGAAGAAAATTGCTATGTCGCCCTTGGGCGTTCCCCAGCTTAACACCCTGGGGGTCACTTAAAATTTGCTCTGTCTCTCTCTGTCTGTCTGTCTGTCTCCGTCTCTCTCTCTCTCTCTGAATCACACAAGACGGTATGGACCAGGCCAAAAGCTGTCTCAGTTATTGATGTCAGCTAATTGCCAAGGCCTACACTAAACTGTTGTGTTGAGATTGCCTTCAGCCATGACAATCTCTAACATAACAAACTTTTAAAGAAGAAAAGTATTCTCTGAAGTCCGAGTATGGTTGCCTATATGGCGAGGTACTTAAAAACAGCCAAACACGCAAAACTTCTCATCCAGTGTGCAATTTCAATCTCACAGTAATTCCCAGGTGGGATGAGTGAATCAGAGTGCACACTCTGGGTGACCCCCAGAATGTTAAGCTGGGGAACGCACAACAACAACAGCAACTGCAAGACTGTAATCACAGGCGGGTCTGTTTGCATGGCTGTTTTCAACTTCCTTGTCATGCATGATATGATACAGTCTTCTTCTTTGTCGTTGTCGTTGTTGAGTTGTTATTGTTGCTGTTGTTGTTGCTGTTGTTCTGCAGTGTACAACCCCTGAGGGTTCATCCTGCTTATGCACTCTGTCTGGCTCATCACACTGCAGAATCACTGCGGGATGGGAAGTACACACTGGAGGGTAAGTGTGCTTGCATCGTAGATTTCTCCCTGTGAGGATGCCGGGGGCCAGTCAGTAATAGATAGCATCTCCACATTCTGGAAATTCTGTGCTAGAAATTTCCTCTTTTTTCTCACTCTCTTTGTTTCTGCCTTGTTCCTTTTCTTCCTGCCACCTCTTTCTTGTCTATTTTTTGCCTTCTTGGTCTGTTTTCCTGCCCTCCACCCCCCCCCCCCCCCAGAAACACTTTACAGATAGCAGTTCTCTCTTATGCCAAAGTCGGATGCGCTGGGCCTGATTTGTCAGGCGCTTAACGGCAGCGTGACGCATTTTCGCTCATATAACAATACAATAGTTGCTGTCTGAGCGTTCGACGACGACGACGACGACGAGGAAGAAGAAGTATCGTGGATTTCATGTGCACTGCAATAGTTACAGGCAGCCATGCTCCAACTTCAGAGATTTTTGTTTTTGTTTGTTAATGGCAAATTCCTCATTTATTACGTTAGGAGCCTGTTGTGGCTGAAGACTATTTCACCCTGACGTTTTAATGCACAATAACGTTTTATTGAAGGCTTTCGTATTTTCCTTAAAGCAATACCTGACAAAATGTTTGGCATGGGCTTTAATATACCTTCTTTAGAGAAAGATTTTCACCTTCCACTGTTTCCAGTGTGTGTGTGTGTGTGTGTGTGTGTGTGCGCGCGCGCCGCGCGCTCGCGAACTGTGTGTGAAGTGAATGCGCGGGCATACTTGTGTGCACACGAGTGTTTGTGATTTTACTTGGGTGAGTTTATGACTGGCTGAGGTATTGCTGATTGTGGGTGCTTTTTATATTGTGATGGGTGCGTGCTGATGTTGGGATACTGGGTTCTTTGTTTTTTATTTCCCCGTTATATCATGTTTACATGTTTACTGTTTTTATGTATTGCTTGCAATTCGCCAGAATTTCTCTGTCTCTGAGATAATAAAGTTTTTGAATTGAATGGAGTTGAATTGAGTTCCAAAAGCACAAACACAGGCAGTAAGTAGCCTGCATATTTATATAAGCTCCAAATGCAAACCAGAACAGTTAGTTGTCTGACATGTCAGCTATATCTTTGACACGACATAACTACATGCTTACCTAGAAACCAGTTTTATTTGTTTAAGCAAACACCCTCTCCGCTTGTATTTCTATTGATTGTAACACAAACTGCATTTTTTGAAATAATATTTTTTAGACGAATCTCCAAGTCCTTCAAATGAAACTATAAAACAGGCTCTGTGTGAGAACGCACACAGAACATCTTGTGCTCACGTTAAAAACCCGTTTCACCTTTCGGAAGAGTGGGCCATTTCGTGCCGGTAGGAACGGATGACATTAAAAAAAAAACAAATAAAATAAAACACATGCACACAGGTGTGTCGTGTTCCTACATCATCCCCGAAGTCAGAAAGTGGGTACCTTAATGGTGGACAAACATGGCGGCATACGCAAAACCTCACTATTGGTGAACCTTAGGGATCTAGCTTAGAACCCCCCCCCCCCACCCCCACCCCTCCAGCAACAGCATTGGCAACAGTCTGTTTCAACTCTGACGTCTTTGCCTGGCAAGCCTTGTTGTAGCCGTGTGAACAGTCACGTCCTTCAAGTGACACCATTCCATAGTTGTGTTCACCTTCAAAACCAATGATGACCAGTATCTCCTTGTGTGTGTGTGTGTGTGACAGAGAGAGAGAGAGAGAGAGAGTAGAGAGATGAGAAGAGAGAGAGAGAGAGAGAGAGAGGGAGAGAGAGAGAGAGGGAGAGAGAGAGAGGGGAGAGAGACAGACAGACAGAGACTCCGAGGCAAAGAGAGGCAGGGACACAAAGAGGGACAGATAAAAGGTCAGCAAACACAGAGACACACACACACACACACACGGAGGGAAGAGAAATCTGACCCCATTCCCATCCACAATGCACTGACAATGAATCAGGTATAATATGGGAGGGGGAGGAGAGGGAGGGAGGGGAGGGAGAGGGCGAGGGGGGGAGAGGAGGTGGAGGTAAGAACTAAGCCTAGTTCCAGACAGCTGAAAGAATGAGCTTGATTGCAGAAGTAAGCCCCACGTCTGTGTCCTTAACTGGTTATCTTGTCACTATCTGGCTCAAGACGTTTTCCTGCGCCTTTCTCAAACCTGGTTCGAAACTGAATAGAGGTCATTTTAAACTACCTAGCACACCGCTTTACATCAACACAGGTGAAAACACGCACACCCTCCTCCCCCCCCCCCCCCCCCCCTCCCTAAGAAAAAAAGGTAATAAAAAAGATATCAACCTCTGATCCTCGGCTAGAGCACTGGCATTCACCAATGGTGACATTTTTGCATATGCGACTGGTTTTGCCCACCATGAAGGTAGCTGCATTCCGACTTGGGATGGGAAGGGGGGGGGGGGTTAAGGATATTAATTAAATAAAAACTCAGTCCAGACTAGGAAAGTAAAAAAGAATACTTCAAGACTTTACCGGGAAAATCTGTAGAGTTAGTTAGTCTCGATTCGCACCCTCGTTTGTCTTGCTATTAGCAGTCTGTGTATTACCTGGTAGGCTTCTTGGTGAGGAAAAAGAGAAGGTAAGTTACATTCATTTCATTATTTAACAAAGTATACACCCAGGGGACGGGATAGCTCAGCGGTCACAGCACTCTCTTTCCCCCAGCCAAGGTTAAGCAGCATCGAGCGTGGTTACCGAGTGGATGGGTGACCGTTTACGCGCCTTGACTTCAGTACAGTTTCCTAGTTCCCCCAGCTTGTAAATGGTTACCTGCCCTCTTTAGGGTCAGGGAAGGTAAAGCAGCGAGGGAGAGGAGATGGGCGCCGCCCTCAATATGCTGGCCCCTAGAGAAGTGAGGTCTCTGACGTCTCACTCCCCTACGACCTCATAGGTTATAGGACACCTTGAACTTTACCTTTTAGACAATTATTTCAGGACTAAACTATCTATCTAACTATCTGTCCCGTAGTCTGACGACCGTGGGGGCACCCTCAAAGACTCAACAACCAGTTCCCTTCATTCCTCTCTCTGTTCTGCCTTTCTCAGGGTTTTGTTGAGTTCTAGGCCTGTCCATTCGCTGATGTCATCCTCCCAGCTCTTCCTTGGTCTGCCTCTTCTTCTTCCTCCTTGGACAGTGCCTTGTAAAACTGTCTTTGTAAGTCCTTTGAATCTTGTGACATGCCCATACCATTTAAGTTTACGCTTTTTCACGATCGTTAGAAGGTTCTCATAGGGTCCAATGGTTTGCTGGATTCTGTTATGCACGCTTTCGTTGCTTATGTGGTCTTTGTAAGAGATGTGGTGGGAGACTAAACTATACCCATTGTAAAAACAACAACACTGGCAGGGTGGTGGGCTAGGGGTGGGGAGTTGGTAGGGGGAGAACTTTGACCTTTCTCCGGCCACTGGTCATTTTAGCAAATAGGGTAGGCAGTGTTCGGTGGTGTGGAGGAATACACCTGCCTAGACAGCAGCAAGCTAAGTCCACCCCCTCTTGGTGGTCTAGAGGGTACGCACCTGCCTAGAACGCGAAAAGTCTGGGTTTCAGATGTGTGGTGGTTCAATCCCCGTTTGTGCCCGACATTTTTACCCCATCCACAAGACCGTGAGTGATGGTCTGGATGCTAGTCTTTCCGATGAGACGATAAAGCGAGGTCCCGTGTACGACACGCATTTAGCGCACGTAAAAGAACCCACGGCAACAAGGGAGTTGTCCTTGGCAAATATCTGTTGATGTAAGCTACTCAGATAAGAAAACAATTAATACGCATGCAGACAGGATAAGAAGAAATAATGGGTGGCGCTGCTCTTGTGGCGACGCGCTCTCCTCGGAGAAAGCAAGACTGAATTTCACACAGAGAAATCTGCGGTGACTTGAACGGTATATCACATAAATTTCACTCGAAGCTTCAAGCCCCGGGAGGAGGAGTAAGGTGTGTGTGTGTGTGTGTGTGTGTGTGTGTGTGTGTGCGTGCTAGCATGCGTGCGTGTGTGTGTTTGTGTGAGGGGGAGGGAGGTATTCTGAACTCTGTCAAGCCTGTCCCCTTTGGGACAAACAACCGCTTAATGACAGCAAAGACACACACACACACACACACACACACACACACACACACACACACACACGCACGCAAACATCGCTTTATCAGGTAGACCAATATATCATTCCAGCTTCAGGTGCTAAGTACCTCATTAAGTGTACGGGCTGGATGTTACACAACACACACACCACACACACATGCACGCAAACACGCACGCACACACGTACACACGTACACACACACACACAAACACACACACACACACACACACAAAGAAGCAAAAACTCCCCGAATACATTGCTTATTCAATGTACTATCTAGAATTTTTGTGTGGATTTAATGTACACACACACACACACAACACACACACACACACACACACACACACACACACACACACGAACACACACACACAGCAACAACCCCCCCCCCCCACTCCACACACACCCCTTACATCTCTGACCAGAAAGAACAATAGATCATTCCAGACTCGTCAGCCCAGTATTCAATTAAGAGTACGGGGCGGCTGTTACACCACTCACACCCACACCCACGCTCTACACTCCTTACTCAAAAAACGTCTGGCTGCCTTCCTTCAATGTGATGCCAGAATTACAGAGCAGCCTCCCTCGGTGTGGGACAAATATCGTGATTCATTTTGTATTGAAGATGTAGTGTATTGTTGGCTTTGTGTTGTGTTGTGTTGTGTTGTGTTGTGTTGTGTTGTGTTGTATGATTGTCGCAAGCTCTTCAGAATTAGAGAGCAGGCTCCGTTTGTGTTGACAAAATTAATGATTTGTATTTATTCATTTATTCATCTACTTATTTATTTATCTCCGAAAGCATCTCATCTCCACCGCCTGTACTCTTCTCTCCAAATCTGCAGTCAGGGTCCATGATTCACAGGCATACAGAAATATGGATACGA
>CM054149.1:56519295-56527889 GCA_028751875.1 Rapana venosa | reverse complement strand
GCCCCTTTTGGGAAATGTGTTAAACCAGGACAGTGTGACTTGGGAATGATGTCTAAAACCCCCAGTGACGTGTGATTTAAAGGGAATGATGTTACAACCCCACCCCAGGACACTGTGACTTAGGGAATGATGTCTAACACCAGTAAACAGTGTGACTTGGGGAATGATGTCTACACACCAGTGACAGTGTGACTTAGGAATGATGTCTTCTCACCCACAGTGACAGTGTGACTTGGGGAATGATGTCTACACACCACACCAGTGACAGTGTGCATGCTTTTAAAAACAGCTTTCTGTTGATACTAGCAAGCAACGCCCTTAACTACGTAAAGCGGAATGGGGTTTTCACGTGCGCACAAGATGTTCAGGTGCGTTCGCGCTCGTGGTTAACTCGAAGGTAGCCGAAATTCCGACTTCGGGGATGTACGTGGGTATGTTCGTGTTTCTGTAACCCACGCGGAACGCTGACATGAATTACGGGTTTTTTAAAAGCGAATATTTGATCGCCTGAAGGGTTTACATATGCACGAAAAGAATGAAGGGCACTGGCAGGTCTGCACTGAAGTTGATCTGGGGAGAGGGTAAAATCTCCCCCCTTAAAATCACCAGACGCCGCAAAGATTCGAACCCAACAACATCATGGACCCGTGGGATTGAATTTTGAAATGTCTTAACCATCGGCTGTGGTGTCTGTCATGTTCAATAACAGAAATCACAATGAAACAGAATGACCCATGTTGCAAACTTTATTGGTGTTTCATTATGTAGGTTTATTCAATAATGAAAGAAACAGATCCACGCATGCAAATTGTGTGTGTGTGTGTGTGTGTGTGTGTGTGTGTGTGTGTGGTGTGTGTGTGTGTGTGTTTTGTGTGTGTGTGTGTAGTGTGTGTGTGTGTGTAAGAGAGGTTTTGTTCATTTCTTCATTGAAACTGCTAAAGATTGAAAATTGAAATTAGTAATGAAAGTCTCGACTTGATAACTATTTGTTTTCTTCGTTACCCAAAACATTGACTGGTGATGCCTTGATATTGTCTATTTTATGATGATTACAATAAATTCTTCAATAACTGTTGTACACGTTTTGTGACTGTTCCAATATGCATAAATGACATTAAAAAATTATAACTGTATTTTTGCTGCCTTTTTTTTGTTGTGTTCTTTCACTTTGATGTGCATGTTTTAAAAAAGTGTTTATGATTACCTACACAAAAAACACACACACAACACACACATCACACACACCACACACTAACACACTAACACACTAACACACACACAGAATCACACACACTAACACACAAATACTCATAACACACACACACCACACAAACACACACCACACACACGCGCACGCGCACGCCCACACACACATACTCACACACACACACACACTAACACACACATACTCACACACACATACACGCACACCCCTAACACCCAACACACACACACACACACAACACACACAACACAGACACACATACACACAGAGGCATGTTTTAAGAAATGTGTTTATGATTACCTAGATTTGTATCCTTATAACTGTGCGATGTAAAAAACAACAACTGAATAAAAAAGTTTTTTAAAAAAGATATCGTATAGTGTGTGTTTTAACTCGCCACCTATTTCTGGCACAGGAAAGGTGGGCATTTTTTCCCTCTCTCAAAAGAAAAGCTTTTAACAACTGTCGCATTTCTAGATAGAAGTTTTGCTGAAATTGTACACTCTTTGTTTAATGTGGTGAAATATACGTTATCCCCAAAGTTTGTTTCCTTAGTGGTTATTTCTGCTCTCTCTCTCTCTCCTCTTTTCTCTTCCCCCTCTCTCTCTCTCTCTCTCTCTCTCTCTCTCTCTCTCTCTCTCCTCTCTTCCCCACTCTCTCTCTCTCTCTCTTTTATGTGAGTGCGCCCGCATGTGCTCGTGGATATGTGTATCTGTGAATGGTATGGAAGTGTGGATGAAGGACATCTGTACATGTATATTTATAGACATGCTTATCCATGCACTGGGACATAGGCAGACAGACAGACAGACAGACAGTCAGACAGACACACACACACACACACACTCTCTCTCTCTTACACACACAGTGACACACACACAGTGACACACACAGTGACACACACACAGTGAACACAGTGACACACAGGGGACACACACACACACACACAACACACACACACACACACACACACACACCAAAACAACACACACACACACACACACACACACACACACACACACTCTCTCTCTCTCCTCTCTCTCTCTCCTTTCTCACACACTTACACACACATACACATAGAGAACATCTTGCGCACACGTTAAAATCCTGTTTCGCTTTTCGTAAGAGTAGGCCATTGTGTGCTGGTGTGAACATATGACAATTTACAAAACCGCTTACACACGGGGACTGGATGTCAAAAAGCACTTAAGTGCTTATTCCCTTATCCTCGACATAAAAGAATAAAAAAAATACACACACAGACACAAACACACACACTCTCTCCCCCTCACACACACACACACACACACACACACACACACACACACACACCACACACACACACACCAAAACACACACACACACACACACACCACAACACACACACACACACACACACAAAACTAGAAACTAAGTCAAATTCACCGACTATGTCATTGTCATCACTAGTAGTATGGAGTGCTGTTTGAGGACAAACTACACAGTTCAGCACTTTTCTTCGTTCGTTTAGAATTGAGGCTGATTCAGATTTACAGCCAACAGCAATCAGAGATTTAAGCCTAGGAAATGGGTTTTCAGAGAGTGTGTGTGTGTGTGTGTGTGTGTGTGTTGTGTGCGCGCGGCGCGCGCGTGTGTGGTGCGTGTGTGTGGGCGCGGCGTGAGTGAGTGTGTGTTTGTGTGTGTGTGTGTGTGTGTTTTGTTTGTTGTGTGCGTGTTTGTGTTGTGTGTGTGGCGCGCGTGCGTGAGTGCGTGTGTGTGTGTGTGTGGTGTTTGTGTGTGTGTGGTGTGTGGTGTTTGTGTGTGTGTGTGTGGTGTGTGTTTGTGGGCGCGTGCGTGTGTGTGTGTGTGTGGTACTGTGGTGTGTGTGTGTTTTGTGTGTGTGTGTGTTTTGTGTTTTTGTGCGTGTATATGTGTGTGTACGGGCGCGAGCGTGTCTTGATATTTGAAATAAATCAAAAAGTTCACAAGGGAGGGACACACACACACACACACACACACACACAGAGTAGGTGAAGTAATTTGTTTGTCCTGATGTTTTATGATTTTCTTTTTTTTTTATTTTTAAAAACATTCTTTATGTAAGGGTGTGTGTACGTGATCCCGCACGTGCGCAGGTGTGTATGAGTATGTGTGTGCGTGTATATGTAGGTGGTAATTTGTACTCTTCAATGTATTACGTTATCGATTTTCCTCTTTTTACTGGTTTAATTTAATGGTAAAGGATGCAATAATGTAGTATTTTAGTATAATCATTAAGAAATTTGTTCTTAGATAGATGGCTTGATGAAAAAAAGCAAATGCATTGCTTATTCAATGCACCATCTGGAAAAAATTTTTTGACTGTGACTTTCACACACACAACCACTCACACACCACACACACACAAAACACACCCCACACACACGCACTCATTCACTCTCTCACACAGACACCCCCCCCCCCCGCCACCCCCCCCCCCCCCCCCCCCCCCCCCACACACACCGTCGTGCTGTCAACCGCTAGAAGAACAAGGGAAATAATTCACATGGCTTCTTCAGACTTTGCAGACGGTTATCAGTTTTCTTGGAGTCAATCCGATTTTTACGGTTTCTTCCAACTCGAGAGACAGACAGACAGACAGGGAATTTCAGTGCTGTCATCTAGTGTGACTATAATTATGGTAATGAAGGGTTGAATATCTCTTCTTTTTCGTTGAATGCTCAGACAGGAACTATTGTTTGTTTGATTTGTCTCTGCAAGATAGAGCGCTATATAAATTCCATTTATTATTATAATTATTATAATAATAATAATAATAATAATAATAATAATTATTATTATTATTATTATATGAGCGAAAATGCGTTGTGCTACCGTTAAGCCCTTGACAAGTCAGCCCCAGCGCATCCGACTTCAGCATGAGAGATAACTGTTAGATTTTAAGAATCTCTAGGGAAAAAATGTTGGAGAATTAACCTAGAAGGCAGAAAATATATTGGAAGGCGATGACGCGTTAAATAAAGAACAAGGCAGAACAAAGAGAGGGATAGAAAAGAGAGAAATCCTAGCACAGAATTTCCAGAGGGTGGAGATGCTATTCATACTGCCAGGCCCCCAACATCCCCATGGGAAACAGAGAAATTCAGTTCTGTCATGTTGTGTGACTTTTGTAATGAAAAATTGAATGAAGAAACATTCATCCGTTTCTGTAAAAGTTCAGTTTTCGTGCGATACTTCTAACCTACTATTTAAAAAAAGTTGTTTTTTTACAAGCACATGTATCTGTTGGCATTTCTGCCAACATGGACAGTA
This sequence comes from Rapana venosa, assembly GCA_028751875.1. NCBI lineage: Eukaryota > Metazoa > Mollusca > Gastropoda > Neogastropoda > Muricidae > Rapana > Rapana venosa. The sequence goes on along the minus strand of CM054149.1, from coordinate 56,523,373 downwards.
CTGCAAGAAAAGACATGCCGGATCGGTTGAGGCCCGGAATACCAACAACCACGCCTTCAATTGGAACGTTCCAGGATGGAGGTGAAAAATATGCGACTGGGACGCAAACTCCAGGCTGAGAGGACCATCATTGGTACATGGAACATCCGTACCTTGCACGCATGCGGGAAACTCCAAGAACTAACCCATGAATTACGAAGATACGAATGGGATATACTTGGACTGGCCGAAGTCCGTTGGGTCGGATTCGGCGAAACAACCACAGAAGATCACAAACTATGGTATAGTGGAGACGACTCCAAACACCAACATGGAGTAGGTTTTCTTGTCAACAAGAAGAGGACTAACAGTGTCATCAGCTGTCCCCCAAATCTCAAGTAGACTGATCTCCATGCTTTATCCCCAGAAAAACCCCACACAACATGACCACCATAAAAGTCTATGCACCAACATCAGACTACGATAAATGAAGCAATCGAGCGTTTCTACGGGGATTTGGAGAGCGTCATCAAATCAACTCCAAAGAAGGACTTTCTCGTGATTCGGGGGCGACTGGAATGCTAAGATCGGACTGACGCCTATGACCAATGGCCAGGGACAATGGGCCGTTTTGGCGGGACGTAACCCAAACGATAGAGGTCTCAAGACTTTTGGAATTTGCAAGCAGCCACAATTCTTACTGTCGCCAACACCCTATACCCCAAAAGGGACATCAAGAAGAACGACTGGCACTCACCAAATGGAAAGATACATAACCAGATTGTTTACATCTTGGCCCCCAAACGATTTAAGTCAAGCATCAACAAAGCCAGACAAGAACTTTCCCTGGCGCTGATATCGGCAGGGGACCACGACATGGTACTCATGACCTACAGATCAAGCTGCAGACCAAGAACCAGAAGAGAAATCCCCGTTTGCGGTTCAACATGGAAAAGCTGAAAGCCCCCGAAGTCGCTGAAATCTTTAAAAGCTGAGATAGGGGGCAGATTTCCCAGCATTGACCTTTCCTCCAGATGACATCAAAAACCTCACTGAGACCTTCAGCAAGACCATTCAGGAGACAGCGCTGGAGACCCTTTGGGAATAGTAAAGGAAAAAGAACCAACCCGTGGGGTTTACCAACGATATCCTGGCCCTGTGCGATCAACGTAGGGAGCTAAAGCCAGAGAAGAACAAAAAACCCAGAAAGGCCGAAAATTTATAGAACAGTCAACAGGTCAATCGAGAAGAAGATGATTTGGGGCCAGGGGGGAAAACTGGATGTCAGAACGATGCCCCAAAGGGTTTGAGAAGGCAATGGCGAAAAGGAGACAGCAAGGGGGCCTACCAGACCATCAAGGTACTAACAAGCCCCAGCACCCAAAAAGACCTCCGTTTTGGGAAGACAAAGAGGGGTCAGTCCTTACAGAGGCCGCCATTTATCATGAAGAGATGGACGAATATTGCAGAACCTGTACAACTACAAGCTGAAGACTGATCCCAACAACTTCACGAGCAAAAATCCCAGACCATCAGATCCTGAAAGCACAAAGGTGCTGGAGGAAGAGGGTAGAAGAAGCAGTTTAAAATCCTTGAAAGGAGGCAAGGGCACCGGGATTGACAACATCCCGGTGAGCTCATCAAGAACGGAGGCCCAGAGATGATCAAGGCACTAACAATCATCTGCCAACGCATCTGGACCAGCAAGAGTGGCCCTAAACAGTGGACCAAATCCATCATAGTTCCACTTCCCCAAAAAAGGGAGACCTTGAAGAAGTGCCAAAAATTACAGAACAATCAGTCTGATAAGCCATCAAGCAAAGTTATGCCCACGCATTGCCTTGAACAGACTGAAACCCACAAGCAGAAGAAATCCCCATCAGAAGAACAGGCAGGATTCAGGGCCCGGTCGAAGCACTGTCGAGCAGATCTTCAACATCAGAATGCTTATAGAGAAGCACCTCCAACATCAACTACAGCTCTACAACAACTTCATTGACTTCAAGAAGGCCTTCGACCGAGTGTGGCAAGAAGCTCTGTGGCAAGTCATGAGAGACATTAACTTCGACGAGGACCTGATTCAAGTCATCCAGGCGCTGTATGACAGCTCCCAAAGCGCAGTCCTCATGGGTGGAGAAATCGGGGAGTTCTTCCGGACTTCAGTTGGAGTTCGACAAGGCTGCCCGCTATCCCCCGTTCTTTTCAACGTGTTCCTGGAGAACATCATGCAGGAGGCCCTCCTTGCTTCAAGACCACAATCACAATAGGAGGAAGGCAGTCTGCAATCTTCGATTCGCAGACGATATTGATCTCATGGGCCGCAGTAAAAGAGAAATCCAGGATTCCCACCAGACTGGAAACATCAGCCAATGCCCACGGTATGGAGTCAGCACGGAAAAAGAGCAAGATCCTAGTGAACAGTACCACACCGACCACTTTCCACCAGCATCAAGATGAGTGGCGGGGACACTAGAGGAGGTGGAAAATTTCAAGTACCTTGGAGCAGTCATCACCAAAGAAGGTACGAGCACACAAGAGGTAAAGATCAGACTTTCTGTGGCACTCTTCCTCCATGACTAAGCGCGAAAAGTGTGGAGAAACCATAACATCAGAACCCACACTAGGTCCAGACTCTACAAGGCACTCGTCACATCCATTGCCTTGTACAGCTGTGAAGCATGGACACTCACTGCCAATTTAGAACGTCGCATTCAAGCCTTTGAGATGAAGTGCCTCAGGCGGGATCCTGAACATCACCTACAGAGACCGTAAACCAACGACTACGTCTGGCAGCAGATCGAGGCAACTGGCTGGCAAACAAGAACCATTGCTAGATCAGTCAAACGGAGGAAATTGAAATGGTTTGGCCACACAACAAGGCATAGCAGCCTGTCAAAGACAGTCCTGCAGGGAATGGTGGAAGGAGCAAGGAGGAAGGGACGACCACGCAAAAGCTGGATATCCAACATCAAGGAGTGGACCGGCCTCACTGTACCAAACCTCCTGAAAGCAGCCCAGGACAGAACCATTTGGCGGTCCACTTGCAGCGTCCGTGCGGGTACCCCAACGGTCGTCCCGACCAAGGGATGATGATGATGATGATGATGTATCTGTATTTTTTTGTAACTTGAATTTTAGAATAGCAAAAAAAAAAAAAAGGCAGTCTACCAACATCCTACATCACCAACATCACTAAGATCAGTGGTCTGGGAGGGCTACAGGAGATTGTAGAACTCAGCAGAGAGAGAGAGAGAGAGAGAGAGAGAGAGAGAGAGAAGAGAGTGAGAGAGAGAGAGAGAGAAGAGAGATGAGAGAGAGAGGAGAGAGAGAACCAAGAACTCAAGAATTTAATTGTATAGGCCATACCACCCGTTACAAATATGTGGGCAATCAGGAATGACTGGATGTGTTAAATATGGCATCACAGTGGAACAAACACATTGTAAAGGAAACAGCAGTAAATCAAAGGAATCAACACTGAGTTTCCAAATGACATTAGCGGCGTTTGTTGGCATGATAAACATGTCTGCCAAGATCATGGACACACGTATCGTCTTGCATTAATCTCTGAAATGAAGTTAGCGAAGGATACATACTATATTTTTTCGGGATGAATTTCAGTCGTAAGTCACTGAGAAAACTGCAGTGAAAAAGAAAGTGCATTTCTGTTTCTATAGCTCTATGACAAAATGAACACTGAAGATCTTGCTCAGAAACGGCTGTGTAGCGTTTTCTGTGCGTCTGTAGGTCTGATATTCCTAGTCTAAATCTGATCAAAATGTCACGGATATGCTTATTAGGCACCAAGGAAAAGTACGTTTCCATAGATACAGATAATTTAAATGTACGATATACACTGAATCTTGTGCTATTGTTAATATGTTCATTCACTTTTGATAGAAGCAATCGATCAATTTTTGCTTCATCTGGCTTAAGAAAGCTTTTTGATTAGTTTATACCTTGGTTTTCCCATACAAAGCCGAAAACCAGTCTCGTATTTAAAATTTTACAATATGTGATACCCAACACTTTTACCATCAAATTTTGGGGAGAGAGGGGAGAGAGAGAGGGGAGAGAGGAGAGAGAGAGCGAGAGAGTG
>CM054149.1:56494295-56514295 GCA_028751875.1 Rapana venosa | reverse complement strand
AAACCACTTCAAACCAAATCATCAGTCATTGAAGACAGCTCCGGAAACCTCACAGAAAGCTCAGCTGCATTGAACAGGTGGTCTGAGTATTGTCAAGAACTATACAACTACCCAACCCAACCCTGACAAGAGCATAATAAAAGGGGAAAGCAGCAACATCAAGAGTACCCTCGCCATTACCTATACTGGGGGAAGAAGTGGAAGAAACCATCTGCAGTTTACCAGTAGGAAAGTCCCCAGGAGCAGACAACATACCAGCAGAGCTGCTTAAGCATGGTGGCGGAAACAGTCATCACACATGTACAGCTATCTGTCAGAAGATTTGTGAGAAAAAACAGTGGCCAACGAATTGGACACAATCACTCATCATAAACCCTGCCCAAAAGGGGAATTTACGCCAATGCCAAACTATAGAACAGTCAGCCTCATCAGCCACGCCAGCAAGATCATGCTCAAAATTATTTTGAATCGGGCTCAAGAAGGAGGGAGGAAGAACACCTTGCAGAGGAAACAAGCTGGGTTCAGGGCAGGCAGGAGCACAATCGAAAAGATTTTTAAATGCCACATCCTGTAGAAAAAAAAATCTTCAACATCAGAGAGGACCTGTTCCACAACTTCATCGACTTCAAAGGCTTTCGCGAGTTGCACGAAGGCCGTGCAGGTCCTCAGAATGTTGGCATTGAAAAGGACTAGTGCAAACCATTCAGCACTATACACACCGCAAGCGTGCGTCCTCGACAATCGGTCGGAAAACTACTTCAAAACAAGTTGGGGTCCGACAAGGTGCTGTTATCTCCAATCCTGTTTTTGTTCTTGGAAAACATTATGAGAGAGACCTCCATGACTTCCCCTCTACCATCTCCATTGGCGGCGACCCCTCAACAACTTCGGTTGCCGATGACATTGACTCATGGGCGGAAGTAACACAGGCTGCAAGATCTTACGACCCGACTGAGAAAAGTCTGGAGCATATGGATGGAGTGAGCTCGGAGAAAGTAAAGTACTTTGAACAGCACGAGCAACGCCAAATGCTAATATTTACATGAACAGCCAGCAAACTGGGAGGTAGATGCTTTTAAATTCCTTGGCGCTCACTCACAAAGGCGGGCGGGTCGACGACAGAAATCAAAGTAGACTAGCCATGGCAAAACATCTTCCATTGACAAAACTCACCACACATATGGAAAGTTAAGAGATCAGTTTCCCAATCAAACTAAGCTCTACAAAGCCCTAATTCAGACTATCCTGCTGTACGGAAGTGAAACCTGGACACTGACTGCTGAAACAGCAAAGCGAATCCAGTCATTTGAAACAAAATGCCATAGAAAATGCTGGGCATATCCTGGAGAGAACGGGAAAAACCAACGAATTTGTCAGAGTCAAATAACACGGCTGGCAGGTACAGGAACCCCTTCTCACCATCGTCAAGAAAAAAAAAGCTGACATGGTTCGGCCAGTCACCCGCCACACACTCTGCAAAACAGTACTGCAGGGCACACTCGAAGGTGGCAGAAAGAGGGGAAGACAGAACAAGTCATGGATGGACAACATCAGAGAATGGACCAGGATGAATGACTCGGCACTACTGCGCAGAGCCGAGGACCGAGATGGATGGAGGAGGCTTACCACGGCATCGTCTTTCGTGTCTCCCCCACGACCGCCAAGGTCACGGGACTGATGATGATGATGATGAATACCTTGCAGACAGTATTACTTTTCAGGTCAGATTTTCTATTGGCTCTGTCTGGATCGCCCCCCCCCCCTTTCCCCACTCATGTCCTCAGTACCCTCTGTTACAAATGTCTCCACAAAACAACACCCGCCTACCTCTGTGAATGTCTTCACCAGTACACTCCTTCTCGTTCCCTCCGCTCTGCTGCAGATACCTTGTGCTTACGAATACCTAGATTCAACCAATCCAATGTTGGCCGTCGCTTTTTCTCTATTTCTAGGTCCATCAATCTGGAATGACCTCCCTTCTCCCTTCGTGAAAAGCCTACTTACGACAGTTTTAAAATCAGCCTCAAAACATACCTATTTCAAACCTAAGATTTTCCCCTCTTGTTTCATTCATGTCTGTCCCTGCCTTTGAAAGCCAAAATTCCATCACCCTGCTGAAATGTAAAACCCTGTGTGTGTGTGGGGTGTGTGTGTGTGTGTTGGTGTGTGTGTGTGTGTGTGTGTGTGTGTACATTTAAATTTTGTTAGAATATTGTTAATCATTGTTGGTTGTTTGTGTGGGAGCGGATTGAATGGAAGCGCTCTGATTTGTAATTGCAAGATATAGCGCTCTATAAATTCCATATATTATTATTATTATTATTATTATTATTATTATTATTATTATTATTATTATTATTATTATTTATTATGTCCTTAATCAGTTCTGCGAGTGTTTTTGTTACCGCAGAACCATCTGTGTTCACTTTGATGATTGATGTTGAAGAGAGTGTATCAGTGTCAGCATTTCTTCTTCCTCGTCGCTGTCCAACGCTCAGACAGCGACTATCGTTGTCGTTGTCATCAAACATAGTAGTTGTCTCCCCCTCCCCCCCCCCCCCCGTCCTCCTTCCTCTTCCCGTTTTGTTGTTGTTGTTGGTGTTGTTGTTCATGTTGGCTGTTGTTGTTCATGTTGGCTGTTGTTGTTCATTGGTGTTGTTTTTGGTGGGTTGTTGTCATGTTGGCTGTTGGTGGTGGTGGGGGTGTTTTTTCATGTTGGCTGTTGTTGGTGGTGGTGTTGTTGTTCATGTTGGCTGTTGTGGTGGGGTGTTGTTGTTCATGTGCTGTTGTTGGTGGGGGTGTTGTTGTTCATGTTGGCTGTTGTTGGTGGTGGTGTTGTTGTTCAGGGTTGGCTTTTTGTTGGTGGTGGTGTTGTTGTTCATGTTGGCTGTTGTTGGTGGGGGTGTTGTTCATGTTGGTGTTGTTGGTGGTGTTGTTGTTGTTCATGTTGGCTGTTGTTGTTGGTGGTGTTGTTGTTCATGTTGGCTGTTGTTGTTGGTGTTGGCTGTTGTTGGGGGGACGGATAAGCCTAGTGATGCATTCGTGATCTGCTGACCCGGGTTCGAATCTCGTTAAAACCCGTTCCGCTTTTCGGAAGAGTAGGCCATTGTGTGCCAGTGGGAAAAGATGACAAGATTGACAAAACCGCATACATACGGGGACAGGATATAAAAAAGCACATGAGTGCTTATTCCATTATCCTTGAAATAAAAGCATAAAATAAAATTGTTGTTTTTGGCTGTTGTTGTTGGCTGTTGTTGTTGATGTTGGCCGTTGTTGCTGTTGTTGTTGTTGATGTTTTGGGATGTTGTTGTTGGCTGATGTTGTTGTTTTTTTTAAAAAATTTATTTTAAAATTTAAAAAAATTCTTTTACTTCGAGGATAAAGGAATAGCACTCGTGTGCTTTTTTCATGCAGTTCCCGTGTATATGCAGTTCTTTTGTAAATTTTGTCATTCGTTCCCACCAGCACACAGTTGCCTATTCCTCCGAAAAGCGGAACGGGTTTAAACGTGTGCGCAAGATGTTCTACGTGAGTTCGCACACGGGGCCTCGGTTTATAGTCTCATTCAAAGGACTTTTCTTTTGAGGGGGGGAGGTGGGGGGGGGGGGGGGTGGGGGTGGGCATCGGCACTGATAATTCCAGAGGAAAATTCTTCTTGAACGAAATTCGAATCGGGGGCAGCAGATAACGAGCGCAATGCGCATCACTCTAAACACCAGGCTGTCCCGTCCGACACAGGTATCTTAGGTAAGACGAACCTGGCGAAAGTTCGACTCTCTCCAGGTATTTTGAAGAGGAGGTCAAATTTACTCCGGGGGTAAAATCAAACAAGGAAAACTTACTGTGTGCTGACCGATTCTAAAAAGCAGGAAAGAAGAGGAGTTATTGAGTTAGCGCACCTGGAATTTTTGGGAAAAGAACATGATTTAATGTAACGGGCCGTGTTTGGTGTTTTGTAAAATGTTCTAACTGAACCTAACTTTTAAATTGCCGCTAAGAGCGGAGAAGTTATTTCTGAAGATTGAAAACAGCTGCCTTCCCCTTTTAAGCAGGTGCACTTGAGAGCTGTATGTCATTACAAACTCGCTCGGCACTAAACTAACAACATCTTTTTAAAAAAAAAAATCATTTTTTTTTTACATCTTTCAGCGGTGTTGTTGTTGTTGCTGCTGCTGCTGTTGTTGCTGTGATTGATGTTGTTGTTGTTGTTCTTCAAAACCCTTAATCATTTCATTTGTGTAAAGACAGGTGCATTGGCAGATACATGGGTAACCATCACGTATACGTAATTATACACATATGCTCGTACACGCAAACACACACAACTTGAGGCTTGGTAAGAATAATCCTTTTACAATGATAACAAAAAACCCAAACTGTTATGTCACCATAACCACTAGCAGCAGCAGCGGCACCACCACCACCACCACCACCACCACCCTCACCATCACCACCATTAGCAGTAGCACCCACCAACACCACCACCACCCCACCACCCTCATCATCATTTATCATCATTCTCATCATCTCTCTCTTCTTTTCTTCTTCTTCTTTCAATGGTGAGATTTTTGCCTAGGCGACCATTCCCTCCTCCTGTAGGCAGCCGCATTCCGAGTACAGGGATAGTGTCTGCACACGACACCTATGTGCATGTGTTTTTTTTTCTTCTTCCAGAATTTGATCACACGTTTCTACCGGCACGACATGGCCTACTCTTTCGAAAGGTGGAACTGGTTTTTTAACATGTGCGCACAATGTTCTGTGTCGATTCGCACATGGATCCTTGGTTTATAGTTTCATCCGAAGAACTTTGACATTTGGTTTGATTTTTTTGGGGGGCAAACTGGGAAGAAAGGGCAAGGTCGGGAATTGAACCCAGAACCTCACTGCTTATTTGTTAGGCAGGTGAACGTCTTAACCGTCCTGCCACCTTCTTTCTCACTGCTTGTATAGTTGAAGGAGAGAAAAGCACTGGCAAATTTTTGATGTAAACTGATCTGGAAATTCGTAATAGCATTTCCAGACGGCATCGAGATTTGAACCCTCGATCTGTTACATCAAGACCGTTAGGATTCAAAGCTAGTTGTCTTTCTTCTCCTTTTTGTTGTACCTGCCCTTTGTGCCCTTAAGCTCCCCCGCCCTCAAAAAGAAAGACAATTACCTTTCATGTTCGAATTCTGCTGCTTTCCCTTACTTTTTCGTCTCATTTTTTGGGGGGTTCCTCTTTCCTTCCATTCTTTCTTCTTCGTCTACTTCCTCCCTCGTCTGCTTCTTCCTCCTTCTTCTTCTTCCCTTCCTTCCTTCTTTCCCCTTCAGCCTCCTTGTAATTCAAATCATCGTCGTTCTATTTTCCCACCTTCTCTTTCTTCTCCTTTTTTCCGGTCTGTCTGCCTGTCTGTCTGGATCTTTGTGTCTGTCTCTGTCTGTCTCTCTGGACCATTGTGTCTGTCCGTCTGTCTGGACCTTTGTGTCTGTCTCTGTCTGTTTGTCTGGACCTTTGTGTCTGTCTCTGTCTGTCTTTCTGGACCATTGTGTCTGTCTGTTTGTCTGGACCTTTGTGTCTGTCTCTGTCTGTCTTTCTGGACCATTGTGTCTGTCTGTTTGTCTGGACCTTTGTGTCTGTCTCTGTCTGTCTTTGACTTGTGTCTGTTGTTGTGGACCTTTGGTCTGTCCTGTCTGTCGACTTTGTGTTGTCTCTGTCTGTCTTTCTGGACCATTGTGTCTGTCCGTCTGTCTGGACCTTTGTGTCTGTCTCTGTCTGTTTGTCTGGACCTTTGTATCTGTCTCTGTCTGTCTTTCTGGACCATTGTGTCTGTCTGTTTGTTTGGACCTTTGTGTCTGTCTCTGTCTGTTTTTTGGACCTTTGTGTCTGTCTCTGTCTGTCTTTCTGGACCATTGTGTCTGTTTGTCTGGACCTTTGTGTCTGTGTCTGTCTGGACCTTTGTGTCTGTCTCTGTCTGTCTGTCTGGACCTTTGTGTCTGTCTCTGTCTGCTGTCTGGACCTTTGTGTCTGTCTCTGTCAGGCAAAAGCTTTCACAGAACTGTTTGAACAGATCGTGGCCTAAATCGCAGTTCCATTAAAACCGACAGGAAATGCCCCCCCCCCCCCCAACTCCTCTTTTTCCACCACACTTTTCTCTTATTAAAAAGCCCCGTCCCTCCCTCCCCCACCTTCCCATTCCCCTCCACAGCTTTTACTTCCGATCCCCCCTCCACATATCAGTATTCCTCTCTGGAGTTTTTAGTACCACCCTTCTCCTCCCTCCCTCTCAACTCTACATACAAGTACATTGCTTGCGATTGTCTGCTGTGACGACGAAATTCTCTGTGTGTGTGTGTGTGTGTGTGTGTGTGATGCCAGCAAGCTTGGCATTCATTCCTCTAGTGTGTGCATGCATGTGCGCTTGAGTGCGTGCGTGTCCGTCCGCTAATGGAAATTGTCTCTTGCGCTCTAACATTGCACTGTCGAATGCACCGCGGGGAGTTTGCATGTCAGTGATGGAGAGAAAGCCAACACATTCTGTTGTTTAAAAAGAAAGTGTTGAAACAATGCACGCGCGTGTGTGTAGGTGCAAGTGGTGAGATTAAAATTGTTTCACATTTGAAAGGTTCTGAATGGTAATGATAGAAGAATGGCGGACGGTTCCTGTTCACAGGTGTGTTTTGGAGATGTAAGTCGTGGTGATTGAAGTGAGGAGGTAAGCACAGGAGAAGGACGGAGAAGACAAGAAAGATGAGGTAAGTTTGATTTTCTTTCTGTCTGTTTTTATCATCTTCTGCTCCAGACTAGGGCTGAGTTTTGGATTTGCAGCCCCCCGCTCCCCTCCCCCCCCCTGGGTTGAAAATGTCTTCTGCAATGTAAAGGAAATAATGAAAACAATAACAGATTGAAGAGTTTGTGTTTCGATAGACCAAGTCTTAGCAGTCTTGATGTTTTATTGTTTTCGGAAAGGTCCCTTCTTTGATGTTTTTTAAAAATTATTTTATTTTGAGGATAATAGAAGAAGCACTCATGTGCTTTTTTTTTAACATCCAGTCCCCGTGTAATCATGACAAAATGTCAGCTTGTGGATAAACATGTAAGTTAAGGAATGAATAAATGAAGCAAGAGATAAGTAAATAAATGACGCCAATAACTAAAGACCCCCCCCCCCCCCCCGAAGAACATAGAAAAAGAAAGAGGAGGAATGAATGAATAAGAAAAAGGTAAAGGAAAAGGTAAAAGGAAAAATCCCATAACTATAAGGTCGTAGGGGAGGAGGCGTCAGGACCTCACTTTCTAGGGCCAGCTATTGGGGCGGGCCCATCTCCTCTCCCTGCTGCTTTACCTTCCTGACCTAAAGAGGGAAAGGTACCCATTTACAGCTGGGTGAACTGGGACTGTATGAACCCAAGGCGCGCAACGGTCACCCATCCATGGTAACCACGCTCGACGCTGCTTAACTTGGCTGGGGGAAAGCGAGTGCTCCGACCACTGAGCTATCCCTTCCTCCCGTATCCCGTGGAAAAAAAACCCCTCAACAAAACCAAAGTCGGAACACCCAGCTAACAAAAATCGGCATTTTGCTATTCCGATTTAAAAACAAACAACAAACTGATTGCGAAGTCTTCGTGGCTTCCTATGGGATTTCATCGAAAATTTAGGGAGGGCAGACAGCTCCAGATTTAGAAAAAAGAAGCAATGTTGGTAACAACTGGTTTTTTAAATATATTTTTGTTCCGCGGCTAGAGCTCCGAAGTTCACTACTGGTGAGGTTTTTGCTATGCAACCGACCCCCCCCCCCCTCCCTCCCCATTTAGGTAGCCGCATTCCAACTTCGAGGAATATTTTTTTTATTGTAAAGAAATTGCAAAACTGGAAAACTTGTCAAAACTGAAACTTGTCAAAACTGAAAACTTGAGCACACTATAAAGCTTTTAGCTTGTTGCTGCTGTATTATATGCGTGTGTATGCATGGTCTTCTTTGAATACAGTTTTGTTTAAACCAAATAAAGGTACTCTTTGCTATGGCTTAAGGGTTATAAAGTTTTAGAAACTGTTTTCAAAAATCGCATTAGCGGTTATAATGTTGTACATTTGTTTTGCTTCAGATTTGTAGTTACAATGTGTTACAGACAGATCTGGTTTCAAGGTGGTGGATTTATGCGTGTTATAGGTATCCTTTGTTTTAGACTGGCGGCAACGGGGAAAAAACAAACATACCCAGCATACATCCCCGAAATCGGAATACGGCTACCTTCATGATGGGCAAAAAATGGTCGCATAGGCAAAATCTCACCACTGGTCAACCCAGGAACCACAAAAATAACCCCCTCTCCCCCCCTATAAACAACAACCACACCCAACACAACAAAAAAAAAACCCCTTTAAAACCCCAAAAACAAGACAACAACAAAAAGTTCAAAGCCCGTGTTTTTATAAACCAATTTTTTGTCAAAAATTTTCTGACACTTTGGTTTAATTTAAATAAGCATGGCCCCCTAAATACAGTAGTTCTTGATTAAGCAAGGCTTTGATTATAGCTAAGAAGTTTTTTTAATATTGTATTGGTTTTGGTTTTATATTGCTAGGGTGTTTTGTTTTGGGTTATTAAAATTGCTAGGAGGGTTTTTTTTGGGTTTTTAAATTGCTAGGTTTGTTTTTTTTTTGGGATTATTAATTGTCTAGGATTTGTTTTATTTGGTTGTTAACAATTTTTGTTTTTAAATAGTTTTTTTTTGGGTTTGGTTAATTATATTGTAGGGTAGTTTTGTTTTGGGTAATTATATTGCTATGGTATGTTTTGTTTTGGGTTATTATATTCTATGGTTTTTTTGTTTTGGGTTTAATTTTATATTGCTTTGGTATGTTTTGTTTTGGGTTAATTATATTGCTATGGTATTTTTTTGTTTTGGGTTATTATATTGCTTTGGTTTTTTTGTTTTGGGTTAATTATATTGCTATGGTATGTTTTGTTTTGGTTAATTATATTGCTATGGTATGTTTTGTTTTGGGTTAATTATATTGCTTTGGTTGTTTTTTTTTAGGTTCATTATATTGCTATGGTATGTTTTGTTTTGGGTTAATTATATTGCTATGGTATGTTTTGTTTTGGTTATTATATTGCTATGGTTTTTTTATGTTTTGGGTTTTTGGGGTTAAATTTATATTGCTTTGGTTTTTTTTTTTTGGGTTATTATATTGCTAGGGTATGTTTTGTTTTGGGTTGGCGTTTTACACTATGAAACCACTGTTTTAGATTGGCAGCTATAATGTGCATAGAAAGTTTGGGGTTGGCAGTTTTTGTGTTGCTATAGACTTTTGGGAAAAGCCAACTGGTTCAACATTCGTCACTGCAGTGCCCTACGCCTGTAGGCGTTACGGAGCAATGAGATGAGATGCATTTGGTCGAGATTGGTAGCTCATATTAATTCTCCGGATTTTTTTTAAAACATTTTGTTTCCAGTTTGGCTATTAGTGTTTTCTACGCGCTTCCTGTTTGTTGTACTTACTTCAATTTTTGTGGTTTGGGGTTAAAGTTTTATTTCAGATCAGTGGCTACTGGTGTTATCCGTTTTATGGAATGGTGGTTGTGAATCTTTGTTTAGGTCGAGGTTGGGGAAATGTTGCGGACTCAAGGTTGGGTTTTAGGGGTTTTTAAAAGGATTGGTTTCAGGTTGATGGTTTAGTGGGGTAGCCATTTTGTTTAAGGTTGTTGCTTGTAGAATTTGTTGTTTTCCTGAAGTCGGAATGCGGCTACCAGTACCTTCAAGGTGGACAGAAACAGTGGAACCCCCAATCTCTAGCCAAGGAACGAAACCCACGTCCCCGCTGCCTTTGCCAGCTTTGTTTTTGTTTCGAAAGTTACAAGTGCCCATTGCCTTTGTTCCAGGTTAGCAGACGTATCATAAAAAAATTAGTCACTTTTTAAAACTAAGAGGCCACAGCGCATTACAAACACGTTTTGTTTCGGTTTTGGGGGCCATAACTTTTAGATACGTTTTGTTTTCAGGTTGGTGGTTATGGTGCATTCAACGTTATATGTTTTTTGTGGGCTTTTTTTTTAAGGGCGCTGGCACAGTGGGGTACATTGTTTTAGGGCCGACTATATACCCGTTTTGTCTCCAGTTGGCTCCAGTCTTTAGAAACGGTTTGTTGGCTGTTGTACGGTACAGACATAGCGTTTTAGCTTCGTGGCTAGTGCCTCATTTTTTTTTTTTGGGGGGGGGGGGGGGATGGTGGTTATAGTTTGGCTGTAAGGATGGTTTGGGGTCCTGCTATAGGCTTTGCTTTGGGGTGGCGCTTAAAGTGTTAACACACCCTTTCATGTCGGGTGGATTAGGCTACACTATTACGTTCGATTGGTGTTACTGTACATTTATATGCATGTTTTTTGGATTAGTTTCTTTTTAAACCATTAGTCGTTTCCCCTTGGTTACACCGAGTTGTACGTATTGTTTCAGAGTTATGGTTATAGTGTTGTATTTCCCTTCCGGGTTGCTCCTTACGCTGTATCATACGTTTCTTTTTATGGCAACCCCATGGCGATGCGGGGGTTTGGGGATATTAGTATAAATAGCATCTCCTCCTTGCAGTTTTGTGGGTTTGAATCACCTTTTCTATCCCTCTCTTTGACTTTTCTTTCGGTCACCGTTGTTTTTTGCCTTTGTCCTTTCTCCAGCCCTTTTTTCCCCCGGGCTGAAATGCCAAAGGTTCTCTCCCTGCCCTAAGTCATGCGCTGGGCCAGTCTTGTCATGCGCCCAATGACATACACAACATTATCGCTTATACAATTCTTTTTTATGGGAGGCAAACAAAAGTTGCTTTGTGAGCGTTCAAATGTTTTATTGGTTATTGTTGGTTTTGGGTACGTGGTTAAAGGCGTTATGGACCCTTTTTATTCGGGTTGGTGGTGCGTTTGTCGTTTCCTTTCAGGGGCATTTTTATTTTTCGTTTCGAAAGGGTGGTTATTATAGTTAGAGATGCCTTTCATTTCAGCGGGCGGTTCATACCGAAAGGTTTTTGATTGTTTTGTAATTTTTTAAAGATAAAATTTTCAGTCTTTCCATTGTGCAATTTACGAATTGATAATTTTATCCGTAGGCAGGTTTGCGATAGTTGTTTCATGGAGCGTTTGTTCCAGACCTGTGATTTTAAGCAAAAAATGATTCTTTTTCATATCAGTTTCCTGTAGATATGTTTTGCTTTGAATGAGTGGTTCAGGGTCAAGTTTTGTTTTAGGAAGGCAGTTAGATTTTATAGACCTATTTCGATTTAGGTAGGTGGTTGTTTCAGATTGGTGGTTTATCGACGTTTCATTTCATACCCGTGGTACATTTAGCTTCAGAAGTGGTGTAGAGACGTTTTAATTTTGGACTCGAGGATTTAAGTTTGGGACTGGCAGTTTACAGCCGCGTTTTATTTCGGATTGGAGGTTTATTTGGTTTTAGATTGGCGGTTTACAGATATATTTGGTTTTAGATTGGCGGTTTACAGATACATTTGGTTTTAGATTGGCGGTTTACAGATACATTTGGTTTTAGATTGGCGGTTTACAGATACATTTGGTTTTGGATTGGAGGTTTACAGATACATTTGGTTTTAGATTGGCGGTTTACAGATACATTTGGTTTTGGATTGGAGGTTTACAGATACATTTGGTTTTTAGATTGGAAGTTTACAGATACATTTGGTTTTTAGATTGGCGGTTTACAGATATATTTGGTTTTGGATTGGCGGTTTACAGATACATTTGGTTTTAGATTGGCGGTTTACAGATATATTTGGTTTTAGATTGGCGGTTTACAGATATATTTGGTTTTGGATTGGCGATTTACAGATACATTTGGTTTTGGGTTGGTTTACAGACGTTTGGTTTTGGATTGGCTGTTTATAGACGTTTGATGTGGGGTTTCAAGTTTTACCAATACATAATTTTGGTTTTGGATTGGCGGTTTATACGTTTGGTTTTGGATTGGAAGTTTTACCGATACATAAAAATTTTGGTTTTGGATTGGCGGTTTATACGTTTGGTTTTGGATTGGCGCTTTATACACGTTTGATTTTGGATTGGCGGTTTATGTTTGGTTTTGAATTGGTGGTTTACACGTTTGGTTTTGGATTGGCGGTTTAGATACGTTTGATTTTGGATTGGCGGTTTACAGATTTGTTTGAGATCGGTGGTTTATAGATACCATTGTGGTTACAATGGTTACAGATTATACGTTTTGCTTCAGGTTGGCAGTACTGGATGGTAGGTAACTTTTTTCCGACTGGTTGTTTACAGGTACTGTAGTTTTATATTGTTAGTGTACTGTTGGTGCTGCTTGTTTAAGATTGATGGTTATGCTGTTCTTAACATAGCGTTTTGGTAGGGTTACGACAGAGCGGGATTTTCCTTTTGCATCAGGATGGTGTTACAGATACGTTTTGTTTTAGTTGGTGGCTACAGTTATTAGAGAATCTTTTGTTTCACAAGTGACGGTTTCGAAGTTTACTTTTTAGGAATGGCAAACTTTCCCTATTTTTTCCCCATCCCCCCGAAGCGCTCCTTTGGGGGCAAAAAAAAAGGGGAACCCCCAAAATCTCACCATGATAACATCCTCGAGTTCTGCCCAGGAAACAAAAACAACAAAACAAAAAACCCCCAACCCCAAAAAAAAAAAAGTGCAAATTTATTTAGCGGGTGTGACTGTGTTTTCGAAAGGGGGAAGGGGGGGAGGGGGGGGGGGGGGGGGGGGGGGGGGGGGGGTGTTGCCAATGGTCAGCGTTGTAGGCTTATTCAGGGGTCAGAGGTTGTTTAGTGTTTATACGATGGTGGGGTTGGGGGGAAAAAGCTGAAGTTGATACAATCTTTAAGTTTTATTCTTCTTTTGGAAGTTGAGTAAAGGGTGGCTGTAATTTTATGGATGTTTTATTTCGGGGATAAGATAGTCTTTTAGTTGGAGCACTCACTCTCCCCAAGTGATTCCCCCGTGGATGGGCGACCGTTCATGCGCCTTGGCTTCAATACAGTCCCCCAGCTGTAAATGGGTTCCTGCCTTTTTAGCGACAAGGAGGTAAAGCAGCGAGAGAGGAGATGGGCGCCGCCCTCATGTGCTGGCCCCTGGAGAAGCTGAGGTCTGACACCTCTTCCCCAATGCCCGCATAGGCTATGGGAACCCTTTACCTTGTTTGTTTGGTTGAGGGAATTTTTTTAAAACTAAAAAAAAAGTTTTACAGTTAGGATTTATTTGAGCAGCAGCAGCAGCAGTGTTCTACATTAAGATGGCTGTATTTGGAAGAGTGACTGTGACAGTGTGGTAGAGACAGTAAGAAAGCGAATGACTGAATGATGTTCAAAGCTCTCGCTTACACACACACACCTCACAAATAAACAGGTAACTACATAGGAATCCCCTAATCCCCAGCCACAGGTAGGGGAACAAGATGGCTTTAAAAAAATTTTGTATTGGTTTTCGGGGGGGGGGGGGGGGGGGGGGGGGGGGGGGGGGGGGGGGGGGGGGAGTGGGAGATAGTTGTCATTTAGCAGTAGCTGAAAAATATTTCAGCAGTAAAAAAAAAAGCGCCTGGGGATGCGGACTGGAGATTCTTTTAAATTAAAGGAGGGGGAAGAGGATAGTTGGATGTTTTCTTAACCTCCAGCAGTGAAAGTATAAGAGGGAGCTTGTGGGGGTGGGCCTCTAATGAAGGCCAACTTTTGACGTCTTTATTTCAGTAGTAGAGGGAGAGATGAGGGAATGCATCCTTTTGTCAATGATGACGGTACTTCTTCGGTGGATGTTTGACGTACTACGAGTAACACTTCAGACAGCTATAATTTCACTACTGGCAGGGATACAGGTACAATGGGAGTAGTTTCCTCAACGGGTTTCAAAATAGCAAGCTAAACCATTACAGCTCTTACAGTCAAACCATCCCCATATCTAAACAGACCTAGAAACTGGAAGTGAGGATGGTTACAAATTAACCATCCCGCCATAAGAACCGAATGATTCCATTCCCATCCTCAGGACAACATCCAGGTGTGATACAGGAGGCTAGTATAATGAAAGGCATCGTTGTAGGACTGTTTGCACGGTAGCTCGTCCCTTCCACAGTGGCTTTTTCTGTCACATTTTGACAGATACAACTTTCTTGTTGCCTGAGTACGTGCGCTGAAAGCGTGTTGCACACGGGACCTCGGGTCGATTGTCTCATCCGAAAGACTAGCACCCAGACTACCACTCACGATCTAGTGGATGGGGGAAAAGTTTTGGACACTACCACTACCACTCACGATCTAGTGGATGGGGGAAAAGTTTTGGACACTAACACTACCACTCACGATCTAGTGGATGGGGAAAGTTTTGGACACTAACACTACCACTCACGATCTAGTGGATGGGGAAAAGTTTTGGGCACACACAAGGATCGAACCCGGTTTCTTGCCTTTCAGGCAGTGTGTACTCTAGACACCGATCCACCACCGCTTCTCACTTCCTCCTCTAGAAGACCCGACCCTGTCAACACAAGAGGACAAAGGCTAACATGTGGAATATGAAACAGTTAAGCAACACAGTTCCTGTCTTTAATTTACAGACTATAAAAAGCTACTTGAGAAATACTTTCGACTCTTGCACTTTTTAAAGGTATGTTTAAACGATGAGGGAACAGTCAGCATTGCAGAAGGACAATCACAAACTTCGGTTTTGCTGACGACATGGACGGCCTAGCTGAACAAGAAGTGTAAGAGGTAGTCAACTTGGTAAATCCCCTTGATGATACCTCATGGAATATGACATGCAGATCCGTACAGAGAAAAGCCAATTAATGATAAATACTGCCAATAGCATCAGCACTGACATGACCATAGACAGCAAGAAAAAACCCACACCGACCTAAGCTTTACATATCTGGGTACTCGGAAAGAAAGGATCAAAAACTCCTATGTACTCTCCAGAACAGCGCAGACCACCCGCTGCAATGACCCAACTGAAAAGTCCTCTGGAAACGACATCATCATTGCCATTGGCTCCAAGATCAGATTGATGCGTTCCCTGGTCAGATCTACTATAGTTTTGCATTTCAAGACATGACCATAACAGCAGACATTGAAAGGATACACGCAATGGAGATGAATTCTTTTGCACTTCTTTGTATCTCGTATCGAGATCGTATAACCAACTAGGAAGTAAAAGTTGGAACTGAAAATGCCACTGGGCCATATGAAGAGTTCCTGACTTCCGACATAGACTAAAGTGGTACGGAAACGTCACACGAACATCTGGACTGGCCAAGAATGTCCTACAGGGAACAGTACAAGGAGGGAGACAGAGAAGAAGAGGCAGACAGAGAAAACGATGGGGAGACAACATCAGAGAGTGGACTGGCCTTGAGGGGAACGACCTGCTACAGAAAGCTGAGAACGGCGAAGAGTGGAGGAATCTGGTTCCATAATCTTCATTGGCGCCCCAACAGTCTACTAGTCTACGTGATAGGTGAAGGAAGGAAGGGAAAGGTTTAAAGAGGCATACAATATGTTTTAACAAAAAATAAATACTGTATTTTGTAAACTTGGATACTTTCTCCTGCAAATTTAATCAATGTGCTTTATGCACTGTAAATCTACAACTGAGGGAAAATGCACCAGAATAATAAACACATAGGATACTGAAAAACAATCCACTCTCCACCTTACTATCCAAACACAAGTAACCTGTAATCTACAAAATAATGTTAAACTTAAAAAAGATACGCGTGTGATCGTCATTTTAATCTTTCACAATGTTATGTAAAATCAGTATTTAGTGTTATCCTAAATCTTATTTCTGTGTTATCAAAAAAAGAACAAAACTGTGGATGTTAATGCACGAGGTACAAATGAGCGCCCAAGTTGAAAACTATACACAAAAACATGCAATTTACCAGACTGAACCTACCTGACCAGCTGCTATACCTCGCCACTGTTTTCCCAGTCCCTGGTGAAGAAACAGACCTGACTGGAGATGGCTGAAATCTGTCAGGCCTTGTCCACTTGTTCAGGTCCATAACCAGCGTGGGCAAATGACCCTGCGGAATCCTGATTTTGGGAGATTTCCCCGGGAATTTAACTGTTTGAAGGGCCCCCCCCAGAACTGGTGGTTTTTCAAAATTTTTCAGCCATTCCCACTCCTTTAGGGGGGGCGGGGGATCCCCCCCCCAAAATCCCCTGGTCACCTTTGCCCAAAACCTTAAAATTTTCTGCGTGAGGGGGTTTTTTTTGCCTGGGAAAAATTTTTTAAAGGGGGGGGGGGGTTTAACGGGGCCCCCCCCCCACCGGGGCTTTTTGGTTTAAAAGGTGAAAATTTCGAGACAATCTGGAAAATCTCACAAAATCCCCAAAAAAATTTTTTATAAAAGGGAAAAATTTTTTTTTAAAAATTTTTTGGTGTGAGGAAGGGGGTTTTTCTTTGGGAAGGGGCCCCCAGAAAGGCCGCAAATTAATGTTTTAAAATCTTTTTTTTTTAAAAAAAAATTTTTCACAAATTTTGGTTCCGGGGAAAAATTTTTGTGTTTTTTTTGGGGGGGGAAAAGGGGGTTAAAATTAAAAAACCCCCCAAAAACCCCCCCCGGGGGGGGAACCCGGGCCCAAGGGTTTTGGGGTTTTTATTTTTGGGAATTTTTTTTTCCCCGGCCCACCCCCAAAATTTTTAAAATTTTTTCCCCCTGGTGTAAGGTGAGGGAAGGGGGGGGGGTTTTTTGGAAAATAAAAAGGAGTTATTTGAAAATTTTTTTTTCCCCCCAAAGGGGGGGCCCAATAAGCAAGGGGGGTGTTTTTTAGGGGTTGGGGACAATCTTTTTTAAAAAAATTTTTTTTGCTCTTTTAACAGGGTTTTAAAAAAGAAGTTTTTGGTAAAAGGGTTTCCCCCCCCCGTTTTGTTTAAAAGTTTTGGGTTATTTAAATTTTTTTTGGTGTGGGGGGGGTTTTTTTGGGGGTTTTTTTGTAGAAGCAAGTGTGCATGTTTGGACAGTCTTTTTTCTAAAAAATAATTTTATCGACAAGCTTTTGGATAGTACAACGGGAAAAGGGGAAAGTAAAGGTTTTCGTGTAAACAACATGTCAGAGGTAATCTCCTCTATAATATAAAAGCTGAAAGAGATGTTGTCAGAATGGGTGTCACGGTCTGGGTAAATTTGTCAGATGGAACTGAAAGCGGACACTGAAGGATGAGTCGGTTAACAAAATACCGCTAGAAGCATCATACGTTTTAAAAAAATCACATGACCTGTTTGCCTGAATGACCTGAAACTCATGGTATAATGACCTGAAATTCATGACAGAAATCCTGATGGTAATTATTATCTTTTAAAGACAGTGCTACCGTCCATGATCATATTCTTCCTCCTCCCTCTTTTCATCACCGGAAACTGTACTGAGGAGCTCGTCACTAGATTCCTCCATTTATCTTATTGTACCAAAGTTCGGGTCTCTGACCTAAAACGCTTTTTATTTGTTGCTTTACAAAATTTTAGCGCATATAAATTCTTACATTATTATTATTATTATTATTAAAGGGTTCTATGTTCATCTCGGGGGGGGGGAGGGGTGTTGAAAAATGTTCAATGAAAGGTCCAACGCTTTTTCACATCATCGCTCTCTGTAAAAAATTTAAAATAGTTAATTATCCAGTATTGATTAGATTTTAAAACCACCATGACCTTGAAATTTGATGCCCTCGAGCAATTTTTCGGAATTTTTTGAAAATTTTTCCCAGAAAAGGGAAAATCCCGGGGGGAAAAAGAATAAAGGCCCCGGGCATGTGACATTTTTTGCTGCAAAGTTGACATGGTCATTGATCACCTTGTGTTGACTGCTGTTTTCAGCGGGCCCCTGACCCTCCCACAGTTATGGCAAGTAGAACACAGGGGGAAAAATGGAAAAAACATGCCTGTCGACTACAAATGTGGGAGTTGTAACTATCGATTTTTCAAAAAAACGTCAGTTTTTGACAACCACCTGACTGGGGTGGAAACATCGCAAACCAGGCTGGGGTTTTCTGGGAGACCAGCTTCAGAAACTGGATGAAAAATTTAGTTTCCGACTTGGTGAAGTTTCCCACCAGCAAGAAATACTGCAAGCTGATGTGGATGAACTGTTCAACAAATGTGAAGCGGTTGAAGCAGAAAATGAACGACTTCATTCCCGATTTACTGACCTGGAGGAAAAATTTGACATGGCAGAGAACAGAAACAGGAGATGCAATCTGCTGTTTTGGGGAATCATTACGACAGTCCGGGAAACCTGGGATGACTGGGAGAGAAAGGTGGGGGACGTCATCCACAACACCATGGGAATCAGAATCAAAGACAACATCATCGATCGCGCACACCGGATGGGAAAGACGGTCATTGTTGCCCGTTAAGTTTTTCAAAGACAGACAACGTGTTCTGAGCTGTGGCAGCAAACTAAAAGGGACAAACATTACTATGCGTGAAGATGTTTCACAGGCAGTTGGTGGCGAAAGACAGGGACTGGCCTCACTTCAGAAGACATCGAAGAGTGATCGAGAAAAGGCTGTTCTCAGTTTTGTCAAGCTGATGACGGATGAAGCAATCTAGACGTTTGACCATCAGAAACACGACCAGAGAGGCCCGATAAAGACAAGGGTTCCAGTGATGCGGGTGGGTTTGATTTCGACGCATGCAGTTCGGTCATCCGACAATCCAACGTCAACATGCAAACAGCCAGCAGTCAAACCAACCCTCGTGCGGACCGCGCGACACAAGACAGGGGGGTAAACGGAAATCCTACAGAACTGACAGATCAGTCCCCATGGACGTCTCACAGCCCAGCACCAGTGGTGTGCCTGGCACTACCTTCAGATAGGTGTGTGGCCTGCCTCAGGATAGCCAGTCATTCAGCTTTAAGAACTCTTTTCTGTCCTACAACGTGTGTGGACTAAGTAAACTGCTGGGTGATGGGGGTGGAAAAAAATTTGTGGAAAATTTCGATTTTGTGACACTTGTAGAAACATTCATCAATTCTTCATTTGATTTTACACATCATTTTTCCAGACTATATCAAGCTTCAATTTCCGGCAACTAAATTATCAAAATTTGGCCACCAGGTGGTGGTGTGCTTGTTCTGTTCATAAAAGACTGGAGCAGTTTGTACAATAGATCAATGAGGCCACAGAGAATGTTGTAGTTCTAAAGATAGCAAAGGAATTACTGGGATGGGAAAAGGACATTCTTTTTTTATATTTCTGTCTATATTCCGCCTGCATTGTCTAATGAACGCAACACTCGTTGCCATATTGATGAACTAGAAAGTTGTTTGTGAAGATTTCAATACTTCTGACGTCATCATGTGTGGTGACTCATTCCAGAACTGGACAGTGTCGGCCCCACTTTCAAAGCCGACAGCTGTGTCTTGTCCATGACCCCGCCATGACCAGGATCTCCTGCTGGTGGAGTCCAAATCCTCTCTGGATAAGACGATAAACGATTTTGGAAAAAGGTTTTTCGAAATATGTGTTTGTCTTGACTTATACATGTTGAATGGTTGTACGATGGGGATAGAGATGGGGCCTTTACTTACATCTCTACACATGGGAACAATGTTGTTGATTATTGTGTTATTTTCACAGTCTCTTGCTTCTTTATTTGTTGAATTGAAAGTAGAAGAAAGGGTGGATTCTGACCATCTGCAGTTGCAAACTACCTTGTCTTGTCGCCGGTCTGTTGTCAATACTGACAGAAGTACAAAATGCGACATCAATGTCCGCGAAAAGTTTGTATGGAACACAAACTTGATTACCATGTTTAAACGAAAAATCTCGTACACCGATTTTATACACAAATTAACTCTCGCGTCACTCGGAATCGCAAACAATATCAATACCTCGCTTGATATTTTCACAAGTGTTTTTTCTGGAAGCAGCCAGCTGTATGAAAAAAGTATATGATGTTGGGCAAAAAGTTTACAAAAAAATCACCGTGGTTTGAGGATGAAAGTCGGCTCTAAAAACGAAGGAGACGCGCACTACGCAAATTC
>CM054149.1:56468698-56493795 GCA_028751875.1 Rapana venosa | reverse complement strand
CATGTATGTATGATGATGTGTATGTATGTATATGTGTTTATGTATGTATGTATGTATGTATGTATTGTATGTGTGTGTGTATGTATGTGTGTATGTATGTATGTGTATGTATGTATGCTTGTATACATGTATGTATGTGTGCATGTGTGCATATATGCATGTATTTATGTATGTATGTGTAAGCATGTGTGCGTATATAAGCATGTTTGTATGTATGCATGCGTGCATTTTCCTTTGTAATTAAACCAATCCTTATCTAGTCAAAATCATACTGTTTACATTTGCTCATTTAATCAAAACAACCCCAAACTGCATCAGTCACTGATTATTTATTCTACCTGTCATTCTTTCTGAAGTTAAGGCAGCAACCTTGATGCTCACCAGCTACATTTGAAATCCTGTGTTAACATTCCATCCTGAGGTAAACCAGCTCCACTCTTCATTCACAGCAGTTTTTGATTCGTTATTAATTGTCCAAACCAATTCAGCCATTCCTCTTCTTCAATATTTCTTTCCATTTCTTCTGTGGTTTCAACGATTTTGAACATTCATCAACTACAGGGAGGGTGGGGGGTTCTCAATTTCTTCTGCAATCATAACAGCCTTGACATTTTTGTATTGCAGTTTTTATTTTATTTCTTACTGTAACCATAATAATCTTGATATTTATCAAGGAAATTGTTTTCAACGTTTCTTGTAACGAAAATAAACCTGAAAAATACCAGACATGGTTTGTTTATTTTTAACTGGTTCAGCAGTTACAGAAATCAGGATGTCAATCAACCGCCGTTTCGTGTAATTCTTCCTTCAGTTAAAACAATATCGGCATTCATCAACAGGTGTTTCTCCGTCATTTTCTTCTTCTTTGTCAAACACTCTGACAGCGACTGTTGTTGTCTGTCATAATTTTTATGAGCGAAAATGCCTTGCGCTGCTGTTCAGCCCCTGTCAAGTCAGGCCCTGCACATCTGACGTCGGCGTGGGAGAGAATTGTTATCTTTAATTAAGGTCTGTCTGGAACAAAGGCATGAGAATGGATCAAGAAAGCAGTCAAGTCACATTTTATTTCCAGATGGTACACTGAATAAGCAATGCATTTTTTTCCCTCCATCAAGCCACCTATATAGGAACACACGAAAATAGACAAGAAGTAGGTGACAGGGAAAAAAGGAACGAGACAGAAACAAAGAGAGGGACAGAAAAGAGGGAATTCCTAGCACAGAACTTCCCGAAGGATGGGATGCTATTTGTACTGACAGGCCCCCAACCTCCCCGCAGTGGGGTGTCTTCGCGTGGTTTGAAAACAGCTGTGTGAAAACTGCCGATAGTCATCAACCACAGTTCTGTATTTCTTCAGGAATCAATAAATACAGTTATGATGTTTATTGATTACGTTTGTGTTCTACTTATTCTATATTTAAAAGAATCCTTACTTTTAAGAACTACTGGGTTGTTGTTTTTTTACTTTGAATTATATCTGTTGTTTAGAAAGAAAACAAATAAACAAAAAGAATCCGACAATTTATCAATCACAGTTGGGGGGGGGGGGGGGGGGGTTGTGGAGGGGGGGCGGGGGGTGTTGGTTTTTTAAGGGGGGGGGGGTGTTCCTTCTATATTAGGAAGAAAGAAGAAGAAGAAGAAGAAGAAGAAAGAAGACGAGAAAGAAGAAGAAGAAGAAGAAGAGAAGAAGAAGAAGAAGAAGAAGAAGAAGAAGAAGAAGAAGAAGAAGAGAAGAAGAAGAAGAAAGAAGAAGAAGAAGAAGAAGAAGAAGAAGAAGAAGAAGAAGAAGAAGAAGAAGAAGAAGAAGAAGAAGAAGAGGAAGAGGAAGAACAAGAACAAGAACAAGAACAATACCCTGACGTTGACAAAGAACAGGTTGGCTTGTTTTTCGTTCCCCACCTGGAGCTGTGAGGTTCGTTCATCAATGGCGAGATTTTGCGTATACAACCGTTTTTGTCCATCATTAACGTAGCCGCATTCTGACTTCGGAGATGATGTCTAAACGCAACACGATTGTGCATGCGTGGTTTCTGTTTTGTTTTGTTTTGTTTTGGTTGATTTTGTCGTTGTTGGGAGGGGTTTTTTGGTTAATTTTGTCATTTGTTCCCACCGGCACACAATGGCCTACTTTTCCGAAAAGTGGAACGAGGTTCAACGTGTGCGCAAGATGTTCTGCGTGCGTTCGCACACGGGACCTCGGTTTATAGTCTCATCCGAAGGATTTTTGGGGAGAGTGGTGTCGGCACTGATGTTACTAGCTCCAGAGGAAAAATCCTCTTGAACGGGCACGCGCCTCGGGGGATGGGGGGGGGGGGGGGGACTCAAACTCAGGATCGATCCCGGGCCGTCAGATCGTGAGCATAATGCTCTAACCACAAGGCTACCGCGTCCCCGCACCCCCTCCTTCTCTTATCCCCCATCCCCACCCCCAACTTTGTTTTTAATTTCCTCTGTAGTTTGAAAACATTTATGCCACCCATCACTGTACTTTTTAAAACCTCTCTAATGAAACTAATTCTAATTTCGTCAATGACAGGGTGAGCTTGGTTTTTTCCCCCTTTTTATTAAACTTTTTATTGCTTTTGAAGCTAAAACATTACTTTTTATTGCTTTTAAAGCTAAAACATTCCTGAATTTAATCAGCCACAGACTTTTTTTTTAAAATTCTATAATTAAAAGCAGTTTTAAGTTTCATCAAGCGTTGTTTTTTGGGTTTTGTGTGTGTGTTTTTATTTCCTTTCTGTGTTTAAAACAATCTTGGTATTCATCACACACGCTTTAAGCAAAATTATCATATACATCATATATATATCATTTTCATCATGGACAGTTATTGTATACTTTTAGCCATCCCAACTTTATTCAATCACAGCACTTGTGTAGGTTGTTGTTTTTTTTTGGGGGGGTCGTTTGTTTTTTGTTTGTTTACTGTTGTGTTTGCTTTGTTTGTTTGTTTGTTTGCTTTGTTTGCTTGTTTGTTGGTTGGTTTTTGTCTCCTCTGTTAGGGTTCTGGTGTTCACCAATGGGGATAATTTTTCGCATTCCACCATTTTACCCA
Organism: Rapana venosa; assembly: GCA_028751875.1. Taxonomy (NCBI): domain Eukaryota; kingdom Metazoa; phylum Mollusca; class Gastropoda; order Neogastropoda; family Muricidae; genus Rapana; species Rapana venosa. The sequence goes on along the minus strand of CM054149.1, from coordinate 56,490,737 downwards.
CCATAACGGCAGCCGTATTCCGACTTCGGAGATGCTATGTTCAGACAATGAAGCATTCCTATCAACACGACACTGCCCTCGTGGGGATGCCCGGGATTCCGCCAGTATGAACAGCATCCCCACCTTAATTGTGTCTGCCCTGTTCCTGTCCTTCCTGTCACTTCCTTCTGGTCTGTTTGGCTGCACACCGGTATTAATTTGGGTGTCACATAGTATCTTCTGTAGAGTGCGAGTGGAAAAAAATGTTGGTGATTTTCACAGATTTTTTAAAGCATGAAAAAATGGACTGTGCACTTGTTTTTTGGATTGAGGACATAGAGCAATACCAGGTAGTCACGAGAAAGTTGGAAATAACCATCAAATGAGGATTGCCTGTATTCCTACAGCGTTGACCCCGCGCATGCATATTGCGGTAAGGAACCTAGCAGAGGACAAAGGACTGAGGGAAGGGGGGGGGGGGTACAATGTTTGCTGAAAAATTAAAAAATTTCAAACCTACCAAATTTGTTCAAAATCACATGAGTTTTGAGTCAGAGGTTAGTCTTTCACAAAAAGTGGTTTTTATTTCTGTGGATGCCTTAGTGCGTGCGGTATGAATAAAAGAGTTACATAAAAAAAAAAACAAGAAGGAAAAGAGTGATTTTTAATACCGGTGTGCAGCCTTTTATGCTTTCTTTGTCCCCACTCCTGCCTTTTATCCAGAAAGACTTCAAAGATAACAATTCTCTCCCCTCGCCGAAGTCGGATGCGCTGGGCCTGACTTGTCAGGCGCTTAACGGCAGCGCAACGCATTTTTCGCTGATATGACAGACAACAATAGTTGCTGTCTGAGCGATGCACGAAGAAGAAGAAGAAGAAGAAGGAAAGATCACAGTGAAGACACCCGAGTGCTAGGGAGGGCAGTGTGAGGCACAGGCCTGAGAAATCTAGACCATGATCAGCGATCCACAACCCTGTTACGATAACATTCATGACATAATACCAACCTTTAGCCTTTTCTATTAGGACAATCGTGATATGACATTTATTATCAGAGTCTTTCTGTACTTCAACAGTCGAGGCAATCATTATCAATGTCATTCCGTAGATATAATCATCATGGCGTTCAACCGTCATAGCCCTTCTGTCAATCATCAGCGATGGTCAGCCTGTAGTTATTACAATCATGATCATTCATCTGCCATAGTCATACAGTTTGTTCCGCCTTTCGGAAGAGTAGGCCATTGTGTGCTGGTGGTTCCGGAACGATAACAAGAATTTATAAAACCACATTCACACAGGGATAGGATGTTAAAAAAATAATAATAATAACACATGAGCACTAATTCCATTATCCTCGTAACAGAAGAATGCAACAACAAAAACACTGTAGTTATAAGAAGAATGGCAATCATCAAGCGCAACCATTCTGTACTTACAACCAGTGTACACATGAGAACAGCCCAGTGGAGAGGTCATCACGATCAGGGCTTTGCTAAGCTTAAATTCACTTTTTTTCATATGGAAATCTGAGGTTAAAATCACGAACTTCCCATTTAAATGTCTAGAGTCAGCTTATCAATTTATCATTAATTTTATAAATGAAATCAATTTTTCAACTTTTAATCTGTAAGTTTGTGGTTCTAGATTAAGTGGGTGGGGGGACAACAAAAATGAACCAACGGTAAGTGATTTATAGAATGCATGAAAAACCTCAAATCTCACAGACATGATAACAACACTGGGAAAGAAAAGATTATGATGAAAACAGCAATGTGCCCCGTGGGGATGCCGGGGACATGTCAGTACAATAGCACCCCCACCTTCTGGAAATTCTGTATTAGGAATTCCCTCTTTTTTATCACTCTCTTTGTTTCTGCCTTGTTCCTCTCCTTTCTGTTACCTCTTTTTTCTGCCTTCTTGATCCATTCCCCTGTCTTTTTTCCAGAAAGATTTTAAACATAACAATTCTCTCCCACGCCGATGTCGGATGTGCTGGTCCTGACTTGTCAGGTGCTTAACGTCAGCGCAATGCATTGTTCTTATTATGACAGACAACAGTAGCTGCTGTCTGAGTGTTCGACGACGAAGAAGAAAACATCGATAATCATGACTTTAAGCTGGCGACAGGATGTATTGGTATGGGAATCTTTTAGGAGGAGACGTCATTATTGTTTTAGAAAAAGGTTCCTATTTGAAATGGAGTGACCCGTTAGTGAATGAAGCCTCGTTTCTTAACGTAATCCACACAGCAGAACATCACCCAGGGTATAAAGCACAGGATTAAAAGCAGACTCAATTGTACGTACGTGACGGTTCCACATTCAGTTTTGAATCATATTCAAAATGACGTCTTCACCTTCTTCATATCTATGTGAGGCTTTCACTTCAGTTCTAAATCACATTTAAGTGACGCTTTCACTTCAGTTCTAAATCACATTTAAGTGACGCTTTCACTTCAGTTCTAAATCACATTTAAGTGACGCTTTCACTTCAGTTCTAAATCACATTTAAGTGACGCCTTCACGTCAGTTCTAAATCACATTTAAGTGACGCCTTCACGTCAGTTCTAAATCACATTTAAGTGACGTTTAAAACTTCCCGTCTAAATCAATTAAGTAAACGCTTTCCCTTCGTTCAAATCACATGAAGTGACTTTTTAAAATCAGTCCTGAATCAACATTTTAAGTCACGTTTTCACGTCAGTTATAAATCACATTTCAGTAACGTTTTCTTGAAGAATAGGACAGTAAACTCGATCTGTCTCCTGTTGTTTGTATTCAAAGAATACTTAACTGTGCGTAAATATTGTCTGAAGCTGATTGTATGTACAGCAGTTTTGGTAATAAGACAGAAGAAGAAGAAGATTTATTGATTGATTGAATCTTTAATGGGTAAAGAATTAGGCACAATAAAGGCCTTTTTACAATTCTGCCCAAAAGGAAAAACAAACTTGAAGTAATTAAAAACAAAAGAAAGCAAAACCAAAAGAAAACGTAAACAACCGACAAAATGGTGGAAACTCTACCTTGACCAAATTAACAAATTCAGAAAGACTTGGGGGAAAAGCCCATTAAACTGAATGCAACATTATTATAACATCCGCCAAGAAGAAGAAGAACAACAACAACAAGAACGAGAATTGCGAAGAAGAATTCGAAGAAAAGAAGAATAAAAAGAACAAGGACAAAAACGAAAGAAAAACAACAACAACAAGAAAAAAACAAAAAGAACAACAACAAAAAGAACAAACAAAGTTATAAACAATCATTTCAACAAACCCCTTCAACACTGTTCCTCAATCTATTACTCCCAAACAACATCATGAGCTCGTTGCTTCAGTACATCACCACCCGTAAACCCGCTCCACACTTAAGTACAAAAAGGCACACCATTTCATCAGAGTAAAGGGATGCCGCGTGATGAAGTTGTTTCCAGATCACACGCGCTACACTTTAGTAGCAATGGCAACATCTCGACAGAGTAACCAGAACCAACTATGAGAGCCCTGTTGCCAATGCACACGCTGCCTACACTTTAGTAGCAATAGGCACACCATCTTCATCAGGAGTAAGCCCAGGCGCCAGCGTGATGAGAGTCTGTTGCCAGATGCACACGCTGCCTACACTTTAGTAGCAATGGGCAACACGTCTTCGTCAGGAGTAAGCCAGGATGCCAACGTGATGAGAGTCTGTTGCCAGATGCACACGCTGCCTACACTTTAGTAGCAATGGGCAACACGTCTTCGTCAGGAGTAAGCCAGGATGCCAGCGTGATGAGAGTCTGTTGCCAGATGCACACGCTGCCTACACTTTAGTAGCAATGGGCAACACGTCTTCGTCAGGAGTAAGCCAGGATGCCAACGTGATGAGAGTCTGTTGCCAGATGCACACGCTGCCTACACTTTAGTAGCAATGGGCAACACGTCTTCGTCAGGAGTGAGGCGAGACGCCAGCGCGAACAGAGACTGCTGCCTGACGCACACGCTGCCGTTCTTCGGGTAAGGCAAGACTTTGGAGTCGTCAGTGTGCACAGAGCTCCAGGCCGTGTAGTTGTCTCTGCGGCAGCGGAAGAGGTAGACGATCTGCTGGCGGAACTTGTGGCCCGTGGCGCAGTAGAGGAGGAAGTTGGCGGAGTGGTTGAGGTACATCAGCAGCTCCGCCACAGTCTTGGCCAGCTTGAAGCGCACCGTGGGTCTGAGGCCGTGGTGCTGGTGACGCCAGAACGTGGTGACGATGGTGACGATGGTCATGGGCAAAGTCGTCAGCAAGAAGGCGAAGGACACGGTCAACAACATGATGGTCAGCTTCACCCCCTCCCCTGCCCCGCACGCCCTTTGACACCTGCCGCTGACCTCCTTGACCTCTAAGTTGACCCCAGTCCTGAACCGCGACATCTGGCGGTGGTGGTAGTGGTGCCGGCTGGTGTGCTGCAGACGTAAGCGATGAGCTCGCGCCTGGACGACGCGTCTGATGATGTGGATGTTGAGGAGGAGGATGAGGACGAAGGGCGCGAACGAGTAGATGCAGGCGTCCACCCAGGGCCAGACCTCGTTGACGAGGTGCTGGTGGAGAGGAGCGGCCTCGCAGAACGTCACGTTCTTCTCCCCGAACGACCGCTCCACGACCTGCACGGTCCAGAAGAAGTGGAGGTTGAGGACGACCATCAGCACCACCAGACACACGATCACCTTCTTGGCGCGAGCCGTGTTGATCAAGGACGACGCCTTGAGCGGGAAGCAGACGACAATGTAACGCTCCACGGTCACCGCCATGATCAGCCACACGGACAGGTCACTGGCCGTGTAGCCCAGCGAGATGGTCAGCTTGCACACCCAGTCCCCGCTGTCGTGGAAATCCGTACCGGTGACCTCCCCCAGCCAGAGCCTGAGGAGGCCTATGTAGAGCACCAGGGAGTCGGCCACGGCCAGAGAGGCCAGGTAGTGGTAGGAGGACACTTTGAGCATGGCCCTCCTCCTGAGGACGATGAAGGAGAAGGCGTTACCCAGCGTGCCCAGCACGATCAGCACTGGGGGCACGTAGAGCATCAGAGTCTTCAGTGCCCGGTACTCCGGGATAGCCATCAGTATGGACTCGTACTGCCGTAAGGGCATGGTGTGTGTGTTTGTCAGTGTGTGTGTGTGTGTGTTGTGTGTGTGTGTGTGGTGTGTGTGTGTGTGTGTGTGTGTGTGTGTGTGTGTGTGTGTTGTGTGTGTGGGGTGAGAGAGAGAGAGAGAGTGAGTGTGTGTGTGTGTGTGTTTTGGTGTGTGTGTGTGTGTGTGTGTGTGTGTGGTGTGTCTTGTCTGTCTGTCTGCTGGGGCTGTCTGTCTGTCCGTCCGACTGTCTGTCTGTCTGTGGTTGGGGGAATGTGTGTTTGTCTTTCTGTCTCTCTGTCTGTGAGTGTCAGTTGTCTCTATCACACAGTCTACACCACGACGACCTCACAAAATCCTCGGAAAATCTAGCCGTAAGACAATTAGAAAAATCCTCGACACAATTTTAAATTCTTGCAGTTGGTTTTTAAAACACACCGTCAAGAAAATGCTGTGACTTGAGCACCCTCAGAGTACGAAAATACTGCATTTTCTTCTTGTTCCCCAACTAGAGCTCCGAAGTTCACCAATGGTGAGAATCTGCCCATGTGAACGGTTTTACACACCATGAAGGTAGCCACATTCCGATTTCGGGAATAGATACTAAATACAAACTAAACTCAGAATTCGATAGCCACATACTGTTTGTCCCAGAAATACCACCAAAGTGTTCATAACTAGCATCCTTAGCTGAAAATGATTCCATTCCAACTGGAGTGTTGTGACAGATGAAACTACTGTAACAAGTTTGCAGACAGCATTTTTACGTCACTGCCTACGTAGATACAGGGTCTGATTTCAGTTTCCATCCAAAACAAAACACGCCTGCATCATAATCTGTCTTTAGATGACGTAGCATTAATCCACTTGAAATAATCACATCACTACCTCCGCCATTGCATCAGATAAGTAAGGTACATGAGCAGCTTTGCTACAGTCTTGGCCAGTTTGAAGCGCACAGAGTACTGCGCGCAGGCTGTAATGGTGACAGCGCCAGAACGTGGTGATTAAATTTATCAAATTATTCACAAAATTGTTGAACTAGCATTTAGCATTTTAAAACTTTTTGTGAGATTATGTCCACAGAAAAATGAATGCTCTCCCGATATTCACAAAATTGTTGAACTAGCAATTAATTAAGCATTTTAAAACTTTGGCGAGGCTAAGTCCACAGGAAAATGAATGTGTACCCTTTCCCAGAATGTAGGTATGCATGTATGTATACTCTTTCCCTTATTTCTGCTTGACGACTCGGCGCCAACAGACTCCAACAGCGGATTGGCAGGTATGGTACAGTCACACGGCTGACAAAAGGGCCATCTGGGTTTGGTGGAATGGTCACTGTAGTAGAGAGTACTCCATCCATGCGGGTCCATCGGTGTCCGATGTTAAATGGGCTTTCATGTATCTGGAAACACAACAAGCACACTTCATTCAGAAATGTTACATACTGTTGGGAAATTGGATTTGTAACACGAATTTTGCAAAACACGTGCTGATACTAATACTGCACTTTACTCCTTGTAGGCTCATACGGGGGACGGGATAGCTCAGCGGTCAGAGCACTGGCTGTCCCCCAGCCAGTGGTAAGCAGCAGTCGAGCGTGGTTAACATGTGGATGGGTGACCGTTTGCGTGCTTTGGCTTCAGTACAGTCCCCCAGTTTACCCAGCTGTAAATGGTACCTGCCTCTTTAGGGACAGGGAAGGTAAAGCAGCGAGGGAGAGGAAATGGGTGCCGCCCTCAATATGCTGGCCTCTGAGAAAGTAGAGGTCTCTGATGCTTCACTCCCGTACGACCACATACGTTATGGGACACATTTACCTTTTAGGCTCGTACGCAAACTACTTGGAAAAAGTAATGGTTGGTTGATGGTTACATCTCACCTGTCTCACCTGTTGGCATCACCGAGTTCAGCATTAGCCGCCGCACCCAAAGACACCGACATGATCCTCCTTCCTTCTCCATGTGCTCCGGTCTTCGCTGTAATGCCCTGCTGACGTCATGGATTCTCAGGCCACAGGATTCGGTGATGTTGCCAGTGAGAGAAGCTGGGGGTCTGCCTTTTTTCTTTTCCCCTCGGTCTTGGCTTGAAGGACAGTCTTCATGATGTCCGTATCTTGGTTTCATAGCGCATGGCCTACATATCTTGGTTTCCGTTCGTTTGTTAAAGTAAGAAAGCTTCTTGTTGTTCCCAGTTTGTGTAATAGGCTTTTTATTTGTTCTTTTATCTGTCAAACTGGACTCCGAGCAGCCTTCTAAAACACACACACACACACACACACACACACACACACACACACACACACACACACTCACACACACACATCTCAGCTGCTTCGATTTTTGTTCTCGTCTTTTTGTGTCCAGGATTCACAGTCAGGTAGCATGATACAGTCCCTAAATCAGACAGCTCCCCCATCTGACCCAGTTAAACGGGAGGGGGGAAGGGATAGCCCGGTGGTTAGAGTGATGCGCATTGCGCTGTGATCTGCTGACCCGGGTTCAAATCTCGTTCAAGAGAATTTTTCCTCTGGAGTTAATATCAGTGCCGACTCTGTTCCCCCAAAAAATCCTTCGGATGAGACTATAAACCGAGGTCCCGTGTGCAAACGCACGCAGAACATCTTGCGCACACGTTAAAACCTGTTCCGCCTTTTTGAAGAGTAGGACGTTGTGTGCCGGTGGGAACGGATGACAAAGTTTACAAGACTTCATACACGCGGAGACTGGATGTAAAAAAAAAGCAAAATAGTGTTTTTTCCCGATCCTCAAAAAAAGAATGGAATAAAAGAAAAAAAATAAAACCCAGCCAAGTCCTAGCAGAGTTTCTCAGAATGAGTGAAGACGCATTACAGGAGGCGGAATATCCAGAAAGGCGGAGAAGGTTGCTTGTTCAGTTAGCCCTGCCGCCCTATGGTCGAGAAGGTAACGGCTTTTTTTTGTTTACATTCTTCGGCCACAGCTCCCAGATTCCCCACTGGTGAGATTCTGCGTATGCCACAGTTTTTGTCCACCGCAATGGGATGCAGGGATGCAGCTGGGTATGTTCGTGTTTCCTAACCCACCGAACACTAACGTGAATTACAGGGTCTTTAACGTGCATAATTATCTGATCTTCTGCATGTGTTTATACGAGTGCACTGTCCAGCAACCGGAGACCACCTTTGAATGACATTTAAACATGTTTACAGAAAATTACCTCTCTCCTCCCCCCCCCCCCTCTCTCTCTCTCCCCTCTCTCTCTCTCTCCCTCTCTCTCTCCCTCCCCTGTCTCTCTCCTCTCTCCCTCTCTCTCTCTCTCTCTCTCTCTCTCTCTCTTCTCTCTCTCTCTCTCCGTTTGTTATATAGACAATGCCCCCAAACAACTTTTCCCACTTTCGTACAACATAGCAAAACCCTTTGAACCTTCACTGTTTTGCCATGGCTTGAATGTCGTTTCCTGGCTGGAATAAGAACAGAGATATTCCCATTGAGCACAAAAATGCACCCTCTAACCCCCCTTCCCTCTCTCCTACTCTCTCCTTCTCTCTCTCTTCTCTCTCTCTCTCCCTCTCTCTCTCCTCCCCTCTCTCCTCTCTCTCCTCTCATCTCTCTCCTCTCTCCTCTCTCTCTCTCTCTCCACTCTCTCTTCTCTTTTTTCTCTCCCCTTTTCCTCTCTCCTCTCTCTCTCCTCTCTCTCTCTTCTCTCTCTCTCTCTCTTCCACCCTCTCTCTCCCCTCATCTCTCCTCTCTCCTCTCTCCCTCTCTCTCTCTCTCTCTCTCCTCGTCCCCTTATCCTGCACTTTCTCCACATCTCCGATCAGAGAAAAGAAAAGAACAGATTTACATCATGGCATGCCTGTCCTCAAGCGCTGATCTATCGCAGAAAAAATTCTTCCTCGTCCAACGCTCAGAAAGCAACTCTTTGCTGTCTGTCACAGGAGCGAAAATCTGTTCTTGTTGGTATGTCACATGTCCAATCGAAACGATTGCTTTCATTAGATTTGTTCACATCACTTTAAAATATATGCAAACTATCAGTGATAGAATAACATGTATCAGTCATCTGTTGCAATGTGAAGTCATCCGTCACAACGTGTGTATGTGACTATGGCAGGACTGTTATATTAAGTTGACTTGTTGTCCTGTCAAGGTATGCGCCTATTTTGTGACACTTTTCACGAATAAATTCTGTTTAAACCAAAATGTGTTCTGCTGCCGTTAGGCCCATGACAAGTCCAGACTAGCGCATCCGACTTCTTTGTGGGAGAGAATTGTTACTTTTTAAGTTTTTCTCGAAAAACAAAAGGCAGGAGACTGGACCAAGAAGGCACAAAAATACACAAGAAGGAGGTGACAGGAAGAAAAGGAACAAGGCAGAATCAAAGAGAGGGATAGAAAAGAGGGAATCCTAGTACAGAATTTCCAGAAATGAGGATGCTATTTATACTGACAGGTTCCCAGTATGTTCACGGGGGATGTCAGGGAAGCAAGAGTGATGAAGATGCAGACACCGGGATGGGTATCTGGCGGTGGTCTGTCACAAGGGAAGGAGAAGACCTATGCAGACTAGGCTGAGGGCTTCAGTGTCAGGCGATGACTAGTCAGAAAAGGAAAGAGGAAATCTGTCACTCCAAACACAGACAAGCGGCCAAACTTCATCAAAAGGTGGATCGGTGGCCTAGAGGTAACGCACTTGCCTGGAAAGCGAAAAGTCTGGGTCGGTAAGTGTGCGGTGCTTCAATCCCCGTTTAGGCCCGAAACTCCCTCCCCACCCCCACCCCACCCCCATCCATTGGACCATAAGTAGTGGTCTGGGTGCTAGTCTTCCGGATGAGACGATAAACCGAGGTCCCGTGTGTTATACATAATTAATTAACGCACGTTATATAAAAAAAAAAACACGGCAACAAGAGAGTTGTCCCTGGCAAAATTATGTTGAAAAAGCCACACTTATAGGGAAACAAATACAGTTGCAGACAGGAAAACAGAAAAAATAATGGGTGGCGCTGCTCTTGCGGCGACGGGCTTTCCCCGGGGAGAGCAGATCGAATTTTACGCAGAGAAATCTGCCGTGACTTTAAGATAAATAAATAAATAAATAAATACACATACAAGAAATTCAATTTTCTTCCATTTCCCTTCCTCCTCCTCTTCATCTCCTTCTCACCTCCCTTTCCCCTTCCTCCCCCCCCCCCTTTCCGCCCCCTCCCCATGTAGTGCAATTCTAACAACAGTTTAAAAAGTATTCCACAGATCTGGCCCAAGCCAAATGTTGTATTCGTTGAGTAGAAGAATGTTAAGACAAATACATTATCCTTTAAAATTTCCGGGGGAGGTTTTTTGTGCATTGAAAAGGACAATAGGAGTTACTGCGCTAGAGGGAGGTGGGGGACAGACAGACAGACAGACAGACAGATAAAAAGAGATACGTTGAACATGGGGGAGGAAATGATGGTTTCTTTCATAATATTATGAGCAAAACAAAATATACAAACAAGTAATCAGTTATGATGGATGAAAGACAAAAACACTGACTATTCTAATTCATATGATCATCATCATTTGCAACTAGCATAATCAAATTCATCGGAAGCGAATGTTCTTTAGGGAAAATTGTGGAGATAATAATAATAATAATAATAATAATAATAATAATAATAATAATAATAATAATAATAATAATAATATATGGAATTTATATAGCGCTGAATCTTGTAAAAAAAAAATCGAAGCGCTTGCACTCAATCATTTACAGACATGCAACTCTCCTTAAACATAATGAACAACAGATTTCAAATCCATGCGCGCGCACGTACGCACGCACGCACACACACGCACGCGCGCGCGCGCACACACACACACACACACACACACACACACACACACACACACACACACACACGGAACAACACTTAGAAGGTGAAAGATGCTGTTGAAAATTAGGGACAGATGTGTGGGGGGAAAGTCTCAGGTAGGAAATAAGTGTGTTTTGAAGCTGGATTTGAAGGTATCAAGTGAAGGCTTTTGGCGAAGTGAAAGAGGGAGGTCATTCCAGGTGGATGGACCAGAAACAGAGAAGGAGCGACGGCCAACAGTGGTTTGTTTGAATCTGGGTGTTGGAAAGCACACAGTATCTGTGTACAGGTGAAGTCAGTTACAGAGATAAGAGGGTGCAGATTTGTGGAGACATTTGAAACAGAGGGTATTGATTTTATACTCCAGTCTTTGTGAGACAGGCAACCAGTGAAGAAATCGCAGAAGAGGAGTGATGTGTTCCGATTTTTTCTTTCTTAGGACCAGTCGAGCTGCAGAGTTTTGTATGCGTTGAAGAGAGTGGATAGATGATGCTGGTAGGCCAGCCAAAAGAGAATTACAGTAGTCTAAACGTGAAAGAATGAGAGATGTGACAAGCTTGGAAGTTGCATCAGTGGACAGATACTTGGGAATCACGCTTCGAGATCATACATATTATCAAGCACATACTATATCGTACAGTTAGTTATTCAGTAGACTGTTTGAGTCACATCGGCTGCCCTCCCCGGGGAGAGCGCGTCGCCACAAGAGCAGCGCCACCCATTATTTTTTCCCTGTCTGCAAATGTAATTGTTTCCCTATCCGCATGGCTTTTTTTCTACAGAATTTTGCCAAGGACAGCTCTCTTGTTGCTGTGGGTTCTTTCACGTGCGCTAAATAATTTATGTAACACACGGGACCTCGGTTTATCGTCTCATCCGAAAGACTAGCACCCAGACCACCACTCATGGTCTAATGGATGAGGGGGAAAGTTTCGGGCCCAAACGGGGATTGAACCACCGCACACTTCCTACCCAGACTTTTTGCTTTCTAGGCAGGTGCATTACCTCTAGACCACCAATTGTGCCTGCAGTCATTATGTGACTCTAACTGGGCATTCACACAGCTCTGAAGACTGGCTTTTTATTGGGATAACACATTAAAGTAATTCCTTGTACATGGCTGGTAATGACACCAGGAATTTTCCTTTTACTGCCTGACTTTTAATACAGTTCAAAAGTTTATAGCGTCTAAGTCAAAACGCTTTTTTCGAAGTCCACGAATACTGGGGGATGGTGGGGGGGGGGGGGTCCTTTCCTAGACATACACTGTTAGATCATAACACACAAAATAAAAATTGTATCTACTTAGAATTTTTTCTCCTAAACCGTGCTTGGTTTCAACAGATCAAATGATTACTTTCTGGTCATGAATTCAGTCAGTCACTTTTTTCAAGATGGTACATTGAATGAGCAATGTATTTGCTTTTTAATACAATCTTGCGTTTAATATAAAGGTGTAGCATTTAGATAAGATCCTCAGTAATGAGACACCTCTGTAATAATTTACAACCTCTGAATTTCATTTCTTGTATAATGGAATTATTATGGCGTTAAACCAAATCTGTGGACATAATTATGCCTTTACTGGAGACAGAGACAGAGAGACAGAGAGAGACAGACAAACAAACAAAACACACACACACACACACACACATACACACACAGGGTAAGACACAGATATATAGAGACAAACAAAGAAAAAAAGACATAACTGAGAAAGAGAAAGAAAAATGAAGAGAGGATAACTCAGAGGCAGACACGAAAGGATTGCCCTAGTTATCTTCTCCTGGTAGAAGGGAACGGAAAATTGGTCACAGACTTTTCTAAACTAATGACCTGTCATGTCGCCTCAGCCCATCTCTATTCCCACTCTTTTTACTTCCTCCCCCCCCCCCCACCCCCACACTCCCCTCCTTTCTTCACCTCCTCCTTCTTCATTGTCTCCCCTCCACCCACCCTCCCACCCCTACCCCCACCCCCCACACTCCCCTCCTTTTCCCCTCCTCCTTTATTGTCTCACCACCCCCACCCCACCCCCATCCCTTCCTTTCTTCCCTTCCTCTTTCTTCATCGTCTCTCCCCTCCTTCCCCCACTCCCACGTCCTCCGCCGCCCCCTAACATTTTTCTTTTCTCCTCCCACCATGGTCATCCTTCTTCATTTCCCCTCCACAGAAAGAAACAAAAATAGTTGGCGTCATATGCTGAAGGATCAGGCAGAGATTAATTGTAACGGAAGTCAGACAGGAAGCGGAAAGACGAAGAATAGACAACTCCAGAAGCTTTCGAGACCCCTCCACCCTCCCCCCTATCCCCCCCCCCCCCCCCCCCCCCAGAGCGAGAGGAGATAAATTGATTGATTGATTGATTGATTGATAATCTTTATTCCTAAGGGTTACAGATAAGTATTGACATAGGGTTTTTTATCCGGCCCTTGCCCTGAGAATTTATTTTATCTATGTATTTATTTGATAGGAGAGAGAGAGATTTATCGTATCATCCGATAAAAACTTTCTATACAAGGCGCAATATAATCCATGAAAAAAAAAAGGTGCGACAGAAGTCCATCAGTTATTAAGAGCAAAGAAGTGAAGAGAAAGACAGACAGATAGATAGAAAGATGGGGACATAGAGACAGATGGGCAGGTCAATATATAGAATTCTACAATTTACTAGAAGAAGGAGAGAGAAGAGAGAGAGAGAAGAGAGAAGAGAAGAGAGAGAGAGAGAGAGAGTGAGAGAGAGATGATTGATGATGATTATGATTGATAGAATGATGATTTTAGAAAAGTATTTTGGAGGGGGAGGGGGTGTTATCATTATTGACAAGGGGAGGGAAAAGCCTTATGTGTGAGGCCGATATTGCTGTTAGTACTGTTGTTATAGCTATGGTTAAGCAGCATCGAGCGTGGTTACCACTTGCATTTTCATTTTGTGTAATCATGTGAAGACAAAAACGTCATAAATCCACACAGCAGGAAGGTGCACTTACCTCTTTCTTTCAAACTGTCTGCAGACTTTCAATGCATTTCCTTTAAGAAAAAAAATGATCTGAACGTTTTGATAAAATATTTGTTATTTTGTTTGTTTTTAAACTGGATACCTTGACCCACATTCGGATGCACTAAAAGCTTTAGTTAGCACACACCTCCCACTCGGTTTTTTTTTAATTGTTTTTGTTTGTTGTATACCACTCTCTCAGTCACGGCAGATTTCTCTGCGTGAAATTCCGGAGTCTTTCTTTTTTATATCGAGGATAATGGACTAAACACACTGAGCTTTTTTACTTCCAGTCTCCGTGTGCATGCAGTTTTGTAAATGTTGTCATGAGTTCCCACCTGCACATAATGGCCTACTATTCCAAAAAGCGGAAAGGGTTTTAAAGTGTGTGCAAGATATTCTGCGTGCGTGGCACACGGAACCTCGGTTTATAGTCTCATCCGAAGGACATTTGGAAGAAGTGGAGTAGGCACTGATGTTAACTCCAGAGGAAAAACATCCTCTTGAACGAGATTCGAACCCGGGTCAACAGATCACGAACGCATCACTCTAACCGCCAGGCTATCCCGTCCCCCTTGCGTCTTGCGTGGGGTAGTGAAGTGTGTAGTCACACCTCCACACCAGGTTAGTTACTGTGGGTGTTAGTTCTGTTGCTGGGACAGGACATGGGGCAGCAGGGTGTGTGGACACAGCCTCCAGCTATGGTGACTGCGGCACAGGCATGGACGACCAGCTAGCACCATGACAGATCTGGCTCTTGGCAGTCTCCACCACGAGGTGTCATGTCATGTCATGTCATGTCAAGTCAAGTCGAGTCAAAACCACTTTAATCATCCCATGAAGGGCAGTTACAATACTGACAGGCAGATTGATGCGTATAATTATCTCGAAAAACTACAAGAAAGCTACATTTCATAACTGGTATAAGTATTTCAAGATAACTTCAAAGAAAAAGTATTTCACACACACACACACTCATACACACTCTCTCTTCACACACACACACACACACACACACACACACCACTACACACACACACACACACACACACACACACACACACACACACACACACACACACACACACACATACACACATGGGATAGCCAGGCGGTTAGAGTGATGCGCATTGCCTTCGTGATCTGCTGACCCGGGTTCGAATCTCGTTCGGGGGGATATTTTCCTCTGGAGTTAACATCAGAGCCGACTCCACTCCCTCCAAAAGTCTTTGGGATGAGACTATAAACTGAGCTCCCGTGTGAAAACGCACACAGAACATCTTGCGCACACGTTAAAACTCGTTCCGCTTTTCGGAAGAGACGGCCATTGTGTGCCGATGGGAACGAAAGACAAAATTTATACAACTGCATACACACGGGGAATGGATGTAAAAAAAAACCACATGAGTGCTTATTCCATTATCCTCGAAACAAAATAATAAAATAAATGGATAAAGATAAATTAAAGGGGTAGACCTCCTGCAGAGTCACAATCGCAGTAGGTCAGGCTCTATGCCCCCCACCCTGATTTAAAACGCAGAACTGGAAGAAGAAGAAGAAGAAGAAGAAGAAGTGAAGAGGGTTGTGTGGTTGTGACCAAGATTTTGATGCAGCTAAAACTCCTCTCTCTCTCTCTCTCTCTCTCTTCTCCATCTCTCTCCTCTCTCTCTCTCTCTCATCTCTCTCTCTCTCACTCTCTATCTATCTATCTATCTATCTCATCTCTCTCTCCTCTCTCTCTCTCTCTCTCTCTCTCATCCTCTCTATCTATCTATATATCTATCTATTTATCTATCTATCTATTTATCTATCTATCTCCATGTGTGCTTGCACATTTGTGTCTGTGCGTGCGTGGTGTGCGTACGTTGTGTATGTGTGTATGCGTTTCTGCGTGCACGCGTGCACACACACACAGAGGCAGACTGACAGACGCACGCACGCACACACACACAGAAGCAGACTGACAGACGCACGCACACGCACGCACACACACGCACGCACGCACCCACAAACACACACACCGACGCACGCACGCACGTATACACACACATGCTTCACTTTTGTTTTGTAGGTTTACAATATTTAGACAGGAAATCACAAGATAGGGAGGAAGACAGTGTTTAGAAGTGTAGTGTTCCGACCTTATCACAATGACTCTTGTGATCTAGTCTGTGGTTCAGGGGGATGAGAGTGTTGTTGGCAAGGGGATGAGAGTGTTGTTAGAAAGATCACATATCTGGTCTGTTGTGGTGGTGGTGGTGGTTGTGGTAAATGTGGATCGGTGGTCTAGAGGTTACGCCTAAAAGCGAAAAAGTCCGGGTCGTAAGTGTGCGATGGTTTGATCCCCGTTTGAGCCCAAAACTTTCTCCCCATTCCATTAATCATGATGGTGGTCGGTGGCTAGTCTTTCGGATGAGGCAATAAACGAGTCCCGTGTGTTACATAAAATTATTCTAGCCAGTAAAAGAACCCACGGTACAAGAGAGTTAACCCTGGCAAAATTATGTGGCAAAAAGCCTCTCTGATAGGGAAACAATTACAGTTGCAGACAGGACAAAAAGAAAATGATGGATGGCGCTGCTCTTGTGGTGATGCGCTCTCCCCGAGGAGAGCATGCAGCCCGAATTTCAGGCACGGAAATCTGCCGTGACTTAAAGGGGTATGAAAACGAAAAGAAAGAACAAGTCTACCCGTTATTTCTGAGGGAAATGATCAGACCGACTTCTTCACTGCGCCTTGTTCACTCCTGGACTTCTTGTCATTTACTGGCATTATTATCGTTCTGGCCAGCCACTGAAGGCCTTTTCCCGTCCCCATCTTGTGCCTTCTTTAACAATGCCACTGACGCTTCTATGCAATGTTTTCTGTCTTTCTTTCTTCTTCTTCTTCTGCTTCTTTTTCTCTTCTTTCTCTCTTTCTTTCTTTTCATCATCCTTCTTCGCTTTTTCTTTCTTTTCTCTTCTTCTTCTGTGCTGCAGCGCTAAGTCTGCTGTGCTTCTAGCAGATTGCGCTTTTTCTTTAAAATCTTCGCATTCTTCTTAGCAGTTCTTCTTCTCTTCTTCTTCTTAAAACTCGCATTCTCGTAGCAATTCTTTTCTTTTCTTCTGTTTTCTTTTGTTTCTTCTTCTTCTTCTTCTTCTTCTTCTTCTTTGCAATTCTTCTTCTTATTTGCATTTTTTAATTTCTTCGTAATTCTTCTTTTTTTGTATTCGTCATCTCCTTCCTCCTCCTCCTCCTCCTCCTCCTCCTCCTTCCTTCTTCTTCTTCTTCTTATGCTTCTGCTTCTGCTTCTTTTCGCAGTCTTCTCAAAGAAAGGAAGGAAGGAAAGAAAAACTACTGACTGAAAGAAGGGAATGAAGGAATGAAGGAAGGCAACAGCTACATGGGAAATGTGTCAAACTAGTCAGCCTGCCAGCCACACTGCGGAAGACAAAGCGGATCTGCACCACGGCATACAGAGAGAGGGGGGGGGGGAGACGAGGGAGAGAGAGAGAAGAAGAGGAGAGAGGAGAGAGGAAGGAGAGAGAGAGAGAGAGAGAGAGAGACAAATTCGGATTCGGAATGTTTATTCATGTAAAGGCCATTGCCCCTAATGAAGGGGTAGAGTACACAGGTAAATATTAATGAAATCACTCAACATACACACACATTAACAAACTTAACTAAGTCAGCACTGATCGTAATTTGAATGCCTTATATAAGTAGATCGATACATTTCGGACAATATTTTCGTTCATAGATGACAAAAGTAAACACAGACGAAACTGGCAAGGGTATTTGTAAAATTTCAATGGTATATACCGTGCTCTTAGCTTACTGAGAATAGGGCAACACAACATGAAATGTATTTCATCCTCATTTCCAGTTTTACACAATGGACAAGTCAAATCCAATTCAGAATATGTTTTGTAGCGATTTTGGTGTGTACTAATTTCTGAAATGCCAAATCTAAACCTGGTCATAAAATTTTCAAATGTTTGTCTAGATCCATTTTCAGATATGTTTTCCTGTCATGAACACCGCAAAAAGTTCTATAGATGCTAAACCTCTCACTGTTGTTAACGTGGAAGTCCCATTCTTGCCATCTGCATAAGATCAATCTTTCTTTAAACTGGTATAAAAACTCTTTAACATTTTGAACGCCTCCATTTTCCCATACATACCCAAAACCATTTTCATATAATCTACAACGAATATTTGATACCCAGTTTCTTTTGCCTCTTACATCCAACTCATATAGCATTTTATAAGCTTTCTTTGGTAATCTAACATCTTCCATCACTACTAATTTTAACCAATAACGAATACAGCGTATAACAGAGTTGATATAAATAGGATATCTGTTTGTTTCACCATAAACGAAGTCATTTGGGGTTCTCCTTTCAACCCCCAGAAACTTTTTCAATGCAAACAAATGTACTTGTTCACACTGACGAGCTGCATTATCCAGGCCCCAAAGTTCTGCCCCATACAAAGCAATAGGTGCAACCTGTGAATCAAACAGTTTTTAAAAACAATTCTAAGCTGCTGTTATTCCAGGGATCGAAGTTTTCTCATGATGCATATGACAGCATTCTTGGCTTTACTACTAAGGTCGTTACATGCTAATGTGAAGCTAAGTCTTGTAGAGAATAATATACCTAAATATTTGTATGCATTTACCACAGGCATTTCAACACCATTGTAGTTCCATGTTTCCCTTGCTGAGAGATGGCCACCTTTTCTAAATACAATTATTTTACTTTTATCTAAGTTTACCGTCAAATCCATAGAATGTGCTGCTTTTTGTAAACTATTTAGTTGCGTTTGTAAACCAATAACTGTTTCACCTAGTAAAACTATATCATCTGCTAAAAGCAAAATGAAGAGTTCAAGATAATCGTTATTAAATAAAGCCCCATGTCTTCCATTTTTAATAACCTCAGTAGCAATCTCATTGATGAATAAGGAAAATAGAATTGGACTACAAACGTCACCTTGCTTTACACCATAAGTACAGCTAATTAAATCTGTCAGTTTTGAACCACATCTAACTTTAACTTTAACACTATTGTACATACTTTTGATACAGTTAAACATTTTACCCGTTATTCCATTTTTTATGAGAATCTGCCAAAGAATACCTTATTTAGAGAATCAAAAGCCTTCTCAAAATCTATGAAGGCTACATATGATTTCCTGTTACAAGAGAACTGTTTTTTAACAAAAGACAACAAAGTGAACATGTGATCAGTAGTTGAATAATTCCTTTTAAAACCAGCTGATGTTCTCCAGTGATATTGTTTTCCTCAACCCATTCTTGTAAACGATGGTTTATGATTGTACTATAAATCTTACTACTAATGTCACTTAAAGTAATGCCTCTATAATTATTAGGGTTATTATTATCACCTTTTTTGTACAAAGGAAGAACAATGCCTTCTGTCCATTTTTGTGAAAAAACATCTTTTTGAAATAAAGCATTGAAAAACAATACAAAGAATTCAATAACATTGTCACCTGCATTTTTAAACAATTCTCCAATAATCCCATCTGGACCAGCTGCTTTTCTGTTCTTTAGTTTTCTAAATGCTAACATGACCTCTTCTTTTGAAATAGGTCGGTTAAAATAGGTATCAGAGTCATCAGACTGTACATGATCTTCTTCATGTGTTTCCTTTTCAAGTAGATTTTTGAAATGATGATACCATTCCTCAACTGTAATACTATTACTAACAAATTTTCTCTTAAATGAACATTTGCGCACATTTGTCCAGAACTGCTTTTGATCTCGAACTGATGACAAGAGCTTATCTAACAATGCATTATTATGTTGTTTTTCTTGAGCTTTAACATGTGTTTATACTCTCTTCTTGCAACGCAAAAATCATGGCGGCTACTAGCATCACTTGACTGTCCAGCTACTTTAAAGAGTTTACGTAAGTTTTCCTGGCCATTCTGCATTCACTATCATACCAGTCATCCATCTGTCGGTCTGTCTTGTCTCTAAATTGTTTTGTCATACAGCCAGCATTTTGTATCAGACAATGGTTGAAAACGGTTAATGCTTCGTCAATATTATGGTCAATAAGGCTTACAGCTAGTTCTAACATTTTCTGAGTTTCCTCACTTTGCATTAATGAAATAAAGGTTTCCTTTTTATTTTCATCCCACACAAGCTTAGTTATTGTTAGGTTTTCATTACAGATATTCGGTCCCCCATCAGTTCTGTCACAAAGGTTTAAACAAAGTTCCACAGGCATATGATCTGAGTCAAATCTGTCTTTAACTGTAAGCTGGCATAGAGAGTGAAAAACAACAAATACATCACTTGACATTATGAAATAATCATTAACACTACTGCCGGAATCTGAGATGTATGTATAGCAACCTAAAGGGTCGCCCTCACATACACCATTAAGAATACATAAATCAAAAGTTACACATAAATTCAACAGGCGTTTTCCATAAGTATTTGTTACTTTATCCTGAGACTTTCTGTTCATATTTACTGGTTGGCTTGTATGTATTAAATCAATAATATTTTCATTTGACACATTTGTTGGGTTAACATCAGCTGTTCTACTATTGAAGTCACCTGACAAAACAATGAATACATCATCATATTTCAGCAAACAGTCAGTCAAACATTCTTCCAGTATACTAATACCACAATCAACATCAAAATAGGAATAAAAAGGAGATCCCTCTGGTGGCACATATACCCAAATATACAAAATATCTTTCTCAGTGTTCAACATGTCCTTATCTATTAGGAACACCAAAATGTTGGAGTAGTCAACATCAATGCACTGAACGTATGAAGCATACACTTTCTTTATGAGACACACAATACCACCTGAGGGACGACCATGTTTAGTAAATCTAACAGCAGATTTATAGTAACTTAGCATTATCATTGAATAAGTCGGATGAAATGTTTCCAAAAAAGTTTCAACAAGACAAATGAAGTCAAAAGAGCGAACGTAAGAAAGGAAATCTTTATTACGTAACTTAAGGTATAAACCATTAATATTCCATTGCAAAATTTGGAACGACTTTTTTAGAGAGGGAAGGGAAGGGAAAGGATGTGTTCGAGAATGCGTGTCATCACACGCGTCATTACACACATTCGGCACACTTGCACTGGCAGGGCTGTCACTGCCACTGTCATTAGATTCGCAAACACTAGCACGTGAA
This sequence comes from Rapana venosa, assembly GCA_028751875.1. NCBI lineage: Eukaryota > Metazoa > Mollusca > Gastropoda > Neogastropoda > Muricidae > Rapana > Rapana venosa. The sequence goes on along the minus strand of CM054149.1, from coordinate 56,469,650 downwards.
ACTTGAATACTAGCACGTGCAGCTTTACATGCCACCTTGCCATACGTGCTCACAGATTTTACCACCGGTGTCGTGTCTCTGGGTGTTCCCTTTAACACAGAGGGGACAAAACAATTGTTAACAGAGGGAAGAAGTTCCCCACATGAAGGGCGGCCATTTCCCTATTCTCTCTCTCTCAAATTCCCCTCCCTATCCACAGAAAACCTTTTCCCTTCAATGACCAGGTGATCAAACACCATGGCCACCTTTTTCTGTTCACTTTTTGCTTTTTTTAAAGTGAGGGTCATAAACGTCTGATTTCCCGCACCCTCCACGTAAGTCCTCCCCCAATGAAGACCTTAGTGCCCTTCAGTTTTCCCTTGCCTTCAGAACATTGAGCTTGTCCTTGAAGAAGGTGCAGCACCCAATGACCGGAGAGTTGGGCTTACGGTTCAGACGGTGCAGTCTGTCAAAGGGGACGTCATGCGTCAGCTCCAGCTTGTCCGTGAAGAGATCCCTGACAGCAGCCTCCAGCTCCTCTGACGTCTCCTTCTCTGGCCTGTGGAGTCCGTGGATGATGACGTTGTTGCGCTTGGATCTGTTTTCCAAGTCGTCCGTCTTCCTTTCCGTTTCCTCCACTCTCTTCTCCAGTTCAGCGTTCTTCTGCCAGAGCTCAGCGTTCTCCTCACGAAGAGTGGCACATTCTTCTCTGAGGTCCGTGATCTCGTCCTTCAGCGTGGTGTAACACTCCCTCAGACCCCTGACGTCTTCTTTCATCTCCATGTAGATTGTGGTCATCGTGTCCAGCCTGGAGATGATGTCAGTCAGTGAGGGCTCACTGGCTGTATTGGCTGATTCCTCCTTTTCTCGGGCCTTTGGTGACTCCGAAGATCGAGAACCAAGCTTTGATTGTCGTGCACCAGGGCGCACAGGTCCAGGGTTCGATTCAATATCACCACACCTTGCCAACAGC
>CM054149.1:56398698-56466198 GCA_028751875.1 Rapana venosa | reverse complement strand
CCTCGATATAAAATAATAAATAATTAAAACACACACCACACACACCTACACACCACACACACCCACACACACCCACTACACAAAAGGAGGAAACAAGTTTAGAAACTTTGGAAAGAAGCATCTGATGAACCACATTTAAGTGGCTGTTTTGTGTTAACCTACCCTTGTCATTTGTATTGTTTACATATTGTATGAATGGCTGAAGCTTATGTGTACTGTCTTGGTTTTGTTTTATCATGTTTTGAGAGGTCTGGGTTTATACAAAAAATATCCTTTTTCTTTTCTTTTCAACATAGATTAACATTGTCTTTTGAATACTGTTATATGTCAATTTTCTTGATTTCTTTTGTGAGGGCAGGATGAAAAAAAAGTTGTGTAAACTTTATCTTTTACCCTCAATAAAGATCATTTTAACTGACTCACACACACACGCACACACAGAGCACACACACACACACACACACACACACACACACCTACTGATGGGTGGTCTAGAGGTAACGCGCCTGTCTAGAAAGCGATAAGTCCGGGTCGGAAGTGTGCGTGGTTCGAATCTCGTCTGAGCCCGAAACTTTTCCCCCATCCATTAGACCATGAGTGGTGGTCTGGGCGCTAGTCTTTCGGATGACACAATAAACCGACGTCCTGTGTGTTAGACAAAATTATTCAGCGCACGTAAAAGAACCCACGGCAACAAGAGAGTTGTCCCTGGCAAAATTCTGTAGAAAAAAGCCACTCTGATAGGGAAACAAATACAGTTGCAGGCCAACAAAGAAAAAAAAAAGGCGGCGCTGCTCTTGTGGCGACGCGCTCTCTCCGGGGAGAGCAGCCCGAACTTCAAGCAGAGCAATCTCGTGACTTAAAGTGTAAATAAATAAATAAATAAACACACACAGCGCCCATCACTCGTTCCCAACAATGATTCACAAATAGCAGCTGATTGGCTAAACTTGCTATTTTTTTTTGCGTCTGCGCGAACTGAGCACGTGACCTTCACGCCAACAACGCTTTCAAAGCCGGTTTATGGATGGCCTTCATGTTTACCGCAAGGCAAGTAGCGCTCTGTACCTCACTTTAATGTTTCCAAGCTAATCATTGCCGTTTATGCTTTATGTAGCGCTTTTGTTCAGAACCAGATCAGTTCATGATTATATAGTCATTTTAGGGTGTATTTCGAAAAACTGCTTCAGAAATTAGTGTGTATGTGTGTCAGTGAAAAACGGTCATGGTCTTAGGCAGTTCTGGGCCAACCGCATGTGCAGTGGCAAATGTGTTGAGTCGTCTTGGCTATTTCGGGATGAGGGTAGGCTATTGTACTGCCCCAGCGCTCTGTGTCTTGATGTGGAGTTTTACTAGCGCACAAATTACGTAGAGGATAATTATTTTCTTGTCAACCATACCTCTAGCTAGTTGCAGGCCTATTCTTGTATGACAGTACGAGTTTAAAATGTGTGCGCAAGATACAAGATACAACGCGTGCGTCTGCACACATGGCCTCGCTTTACCGTTTCATTATCTGGAATTGTCAGGGAATAGAGTCGAAACCACAGCTGACCCAGGATGGACAGGGGGGAAGGGGGGGGGGTGAGGGAGGGAGAGAGAGATTTGAATCCTCACACGTAGATCATGAATATGACGCTTAGACAACTGAACTTGTCTGCTCCTGAAGTGTGAATAAATTTGGCAGTTTTCACACACACACACACTGCACATCCATGCCCACAAAGAACCTACCCCCCCCCCCCCCCCCCCCGACTTACCCACACCTATACAACTAACAAAAAATTAGGGCAAACTAAAGGTGTATGCATCCTGAATACAAACAGCAGGAGCAAACCAGCACGTGCAAGGCACATAGCTCCGCTCCTACTACCACCAGTTGGGGTCTTAGATATTTCCCTACACTGCAGTCGTTATGAAACACACACAGGGGCGGGATGTATATTTTTGTCATTCAGAGATCAAAACCACAGAGCAAGATAAAAACTGTGCATTGAATCCTGTGTAATAAAGAAAAGAGCTTGGAGATTGAATCCTGTGTAATAAATGAAAGAGCTTGGAGGCTATACTAACGAAGTAGCAACAAACGGAACGAGTGTTTTCGCTGTACCTGTGATAAAACACTTTGGTCTGCAAAGGGGGAAGGAGGCAAGAGTTCGAACCTTCAGTTCAAGAGCAGATTTCACACTTTGTTTGAACTCAGTTGCTGCGAAACAAGATAAAAGGTAACGAATTTCGACGCAAGTGGTGCCTAACGCTTCGGCCGAAATGAAATGAGGAAGGGGAGGTAGTGTAGATGGTGATGTGCACTGGAGGTAAATTGAAAACAGACGGGGAAATGGATGTCTGACAAAATTGTACGTGCGTGTGAGTGTGTGTGTGTGTGTGTGTGCATGTGTGCGTGCGTGCCTGCCTAAGTGTGTGAGTGTGTGTTTCATTTCGAGAATAGTAAATAAGCACTCGTGTGCCTTTTTACAGCTAGTCCCGGTGTGCAAGCGGTTTCAAAACTGTTGTCATCCGTTCCCACTGGTGCACCATCGCCTACTCGTCCAAAAGGCAGAACACGTTTCAACGTGTGCACACTGTGAGAGAGAGTGACAATGACAAATGTTTTTATTTCGAGGATAATGAATAAGCACTCGTGTGCATTTTTACATCCAGTCCCCGCCCGTATGGATACATCTTAATAATAACCCAATACTCATATTCTCACGCAGTAGAAACAAAGGGAAATAACCATTTCAAAAAACAAAAACAACAAAAAAGACCAAATAAAAGAAAATCCCCAAAACCAAAAAAAAGAAAACCCCCAACAAACAAGACCCATGCCCACCCCCATCCCACAAAAAAAATCAACAGGAAAAAAAAAACAAAAAGAACAACAAACAAACAACAAAAAACAAGGAAAAAAAACCAACCAAACTTGTAAAGTCATTAAAAATAAACATCTACACATTGTAAAATAGTACACATAGTTGTTACACGTAACAATAAGATATTGAAATAGGGCATTCATTAAAATTCAAGTGCAGCCGACAACCCCAATAAAATATTGAAAGTATAAAGTAAGAATATGTCCTTCATCAGGATACACAACAACTAATAAAAGGAGAGAGAGAGAGAGAGAGAGAGAGAGAGACAGAGAGAGAGAGAGAGAACATGTATGTGTGTATGTAAATAATATTTGGGGGGAGAGGAGGGGAATCATACTTGATTTTGTAGATGAGGTACAAAAGGGAAACTGATAATTGGAAGGAGGAGGTAGGTTATGTGTGGCTAGGTTATTGGAAAGACTTAAAACGCTAGCAAATAAAAGAGCGGGCATTTTTGCATAGAGTTTATTTTGGGATAATTCCTTAAATAATCTACTAGGTTCTTTTGTCAATTGGGAGAAAGGGGTAGGATAGTCTGTATGGTATGTAAGTGGGAATAGAAAGAAGGCTAGCACATAAAATAGGTTTTTCTCACGTGGTTTTATTTGTAGCTAATAACTGTCTTTCTTTATCAATTCAACTTGGGTTCTTTTGGAAACAGATGCGATTTTTCAGAAATAGAGTAGGCCGGAAATATCAGATTTTAGAGCTGGAAATTGCAATTAATGGGGAAATGCAAGAAATAACCGTTCCTTTAGGCTTGTTTCTTCGTTTATCTACTTAATTTTGGTTCTTTTGAAAACATCCACAGCCTATTTGAAAACAAAGGTAGGCTGCCGGAAGCCACTGAGCTGATTCCAGAACTGGAAAATTGTCATAAAAAACCCAGTCAGTGAAGCCACAGGAACAACCATGGCTTGTTGATAGGACAGGTGATTTGTGATTTAGAGAAAACTTCAAAACTATTGTGTCAAAAGCAAGGTACCATTGTGTCTATGTGCCATTGTGCATGCATATAGACAGACAAGCCAGCTGACTGACAGCCCTTTCCCAGTTACTAATGTTAACTGCTAACACTAACCTTTACACTAACCTTTATTTCTTAACCTGGCCCCACATGTGGACACAAAAGGCAGGTGGATATCGTGATACAAGACGTGACACAGAAACAAACCTTTTTCGCTTCTTGTGTTTTTAGGTGTTGAGGAGTATTGGAGTGGGGATGTTTTACGGGGAAAGGATGTAAGGTAGAAGGGATGGGATGGATGGATAGCTGTATGTGGAAGGGGCATAAGAGAAGTGATGGCTAAGTCGTCTGTGTGAGAGCAAGAATAGGGAATGGGCAAAATGGCTTGGGGTTTGTGTTTTTTTTAGTAAGAGAGGAGAAGGAATGTTTTAGCCAAATAGATACTTACTGATTTAAAAAGGTGGGGTTAAATGGGCGCGCCGTGTGTGTGTGTGTGTGTGTGTGCGTGCGTGCTTGAGAGAGAGAGATTATGCATACCCACATACATACATGGATGCATAAAAGGACGGAAGAGTGTGTGTACGTATTCCTTCACATTTTGTTTAGATCAGATGAACTATTGAAAATAAAAGCAAAAGAAAATGCAAAAAACCAAAAGAGGCCACAGAAACAGAAGTACAAGATAAAGGAAGTAGCTGAATAAAAACAAAGGAAGGAATGAATGGAAAAAGAGGACAACGCAAAGAAGACAGCAGGTGGTTAATAACGAGAAAGAAAGTGGTAGAAACACCAGAACAACCAGCAAAAGCAGCACACAAACAGAAAGAGCAAAATGAAGAAATAGTGAACAAAACCTAAACCGTCAGCAACAACAAGGAAATGAGAGACCGGAAAAGAAAAATGGCAAGAACAGAATAACGGGAGAGGGGGGAGGGGGGGGGAAGAAGGGGCAGAAGAGGTGCAAGAAACAAAAAAAGAAGAAACGGACGAATACATGGATGATGTTCCTTCCGTTTTAAACAGAATTCGGTATTCGCGATTTTACGAATTAAAACTTTTTTTTTTTAATAATGGATTCAAGACATTGACTCCTGATGAAAATGACAACCTGTGAAAACGCTTGATATTCGAGGCTTGTCTATCGAAAATATTCTCATTAATTATGACAAACTGAAGATACATTTTTGTGCGAAAAAAAGTAGATGGCGTCTTCATGCGGATGTTTGTGCATGGTGTCGTGGTTTGCTGGAGGGCGCCTACGGCCGGATACCGCTGCCTTCAGCCCTCTAGTGTGTGTATGTCAGGGGTACATTATCCCACCCCCCACCCCATCCTTATCTATCTCCTGTTGCCCTGGGAGCCCAGGGGGCAGAGCTTTTACCGCGGCTCTTTATCGTGTGATGTGATGTGATGTGCCCGTCTTAGGTCATGATTATGGGGTTGTATTTCATGGAGACAACAGAGCCAGCTGTTGTTGTCCCGCCCCGTCCTGACAGGAGGACCATGGCAGTTGGTCCTGGGCTGCTGTCACAGCTGACTGACTGACCCCCTATCCGCCACCCGGGGCTGCTGTCACAGCTGACTGACTGACCCCTATCCGCCACCCGGGGACTTACCTGGTTGAGGATGGTCGCCTCGCCCATATAAAAGTTAAAATTTGTGCGGGCGCGTGGGCGAAACGGACAAGGAATAGCAGACGACAAAGTACCCAAGGGAGGTTATTATTAATTTGGTGCATGTGCAGTCTTGGGAGTTACTTTTTTTTGACACTAAGACTTTTACTCACAGTCCCTAAATCGGAAATCTCCGCTGGGACGTTAAGCTTATCACAACAACAGTCTTGGGAGTCGTCCATCAATCGCGGTATATATATATATATATTAGCCTAGTGCGTCAAGCTAAAAACAACAAAGTCCAGAACTATGCATTAAATCCCCTGTAACAAATAAAACCGGAGTTCGGAGGCTAGATTAGCGAAATAACGAACAAAACAAGTGTTGTCACTGTGCGTGTGATAAAACGCATTGCCCTGCAAGCAGTGGTGGGCAGGAGTTTGAAGATAAAGCCACCTTGAGTTGACATGGTCCATCCAAGCTGTGGCACTCTGTCTGGGCTCCAGCTGCTATGAAACGGACACAGAGTGACAAAATTCGACGCAACTGGTGCTGAACACACAGCTCTAAGCAAAATTATTTTTAGATTTTGTACTTACAGAAAAACAATATCAAGACGAGTGATCGTTGTACTGTCGGTTTCGACATACGGGCATTTTATCCCTAGCGCGGCAGTCTTTTGCTGACTAAATTGAGAGCTGTGGCGTCCAACTTTATCTAGAGACAGTTGTGAACTTTATAGATTTTTTTGATAAATAACTTTAGACTAAGACTTTTTTTTTTACTTGGAAGAAACCAATACGCGCGCACGCGCGCGCACACACACACACACACACAAGGGGGGGAGGGAGGGGGGTAGCCTAGTAGGTTAGAGCAGTGCGCGCATTTGCGCTCATGTTTTGCTGACCCGGGTTCGAATCCCGTTCAAGGGGATATTTTCCCCTGGAGTCAGCACCAGTGCTGACCACTCCTCCAAAGTCCTTAGGGTGAGACTACAAACCGAGGCCCCGTGTGCGAATGCACGCAGAACATTTTGCGCCCACGTTAAATTGTATTCCGCTTTTCGGAAGAATAGGCCATTGTATGCCGATGAGAACAGATGACAAAACTTACAAATCTACATACACACGGGAACTGGATGTAAAAAAAAGCACATGAATGCTTATTCCGTTATCTTCGAAATAAAACAACAAATAAAAAATAACACACATAAGAGTCGCACATGCCTGCGTGCACACGTAACTACACAGTGCGCGTTAGCGCGCTAACCTACGTCCGTATGTACGCAGGCTTTCAACGCGTGCATATATATATATATATATATATATATATATATATATATATATATATATATATATATATATATGTGTGTGTGTGTGTGTTATAGATATAGAGGAGATGTATATATAGATATAGATAGATAAAATTTATATAACACACACACAATCTGTCTACACGCCGCTTTAGCACAAAATATGGCAATCTCAAGCACTGCACATTCTAGATGAAAATTCTGGTAGGTGCTTCAGAAGATGTGTATGTGAGAGAGTCACTAAACTGATGTGGTAGGGCTGTGAGCTACTTCAGGCATGTATTTCTTTCTTTTTGGCTGCAGATCGTCTTTAATAGTAGTATACAGTACAGTACAATACAAGGTATTCCACAGAACTGACTGCATCAAAATAACGTGGTCATATAAAAGGTTTAATATTTTAAGTTACTTTTTCATATACGATTCAAGGAAGTTTGAAGACATCTATATACCTTAAAAATGTGCGTCCTTCTTTGTTTTTTCTTGGGATAACCACACTTTCATGGGCTTTTCTGTCATTCTTTTCTACTTACTTTCTTGTGATCATCATTCTTTCATAGTAGTTTTCTTCTGATAACCATTCTTTTCCAGTTATTTTCTTGTAATAATTTTTCTCCAGTAGTTAAAAATAAAGTCTGTAAGCTTTGGAAGAGAGGTTGAGGAGCTAAAGAGACGCCCCTACTTTTTCCCCACCTCTCATTAATTTCTTCTTCCTGAACATAAAAGGTGTTTGATCTTAGATGTGCCTGGCCTACCCAGGGCTCCTCAAGGTTTTCAAAAAAGTCGTAACAGCAGTCGTAATTTTGAAAAAAACGTCACACTGTGTCCTTCTTCCAGAAAAACGGACTCAAAGGCTAAATATTCCAGCAAGAGGTCTAGCTCTTCACGGAGTGAACTGAAATGTCGCATTTTGTAATCGAAATTGTCTTTCTTCCAGAAACAGCTCTAGCCCCCCCCCCCCCCCCCCCCCCCCCCCAATACACACAAGCCACCCTCCACCACTTTTTCTTTAACAGTAACTTTTAGTTTGGAGCAGAAGGTTCAAAGTTTGGAAGAAACTGTAGGGTAATACTTCATTGTCAATATCGAGGCGTAAGGAGGAGGATAAAAGGGTACGCAATAAAAAAAAAAATTTTAAAGAAAGTCCTTTAACTAAAATAAATAACTCACCAAAGCTTCGGTCAATTTTTTAAATAAATGTTGCTGTGGACATGTGTATAGGTAATGCACAATTCTCTAATCAAGCAAACTTTGGTTTCTATGAAGTACTTTTCTGTAGAAATTCGCAATACTCAGTTTATCACGCTACACAGACACATACAACCAAACAATCTAAAAACATTTTTACAACACAACTGCAGATAAAAAGTGTTGGCTATAACCAGTGCTCTTTGATGCAGTACATTAAATATGTTGCTGACATTAGTTATTTTTCTCTGAAATCCTAAGCCATTCTACTTAACCGGCTAGATTAACTTCGATTATTAGGCACACGAATTTTACTGCATTCTCCCTAAAGATCCTTCTTCTTGATGTTCCACTGGACATCATTTTTAACTTCCTGAGAGAATCCAGCTTTTCCTGTTTGATATGAGTGAAAGTGTTATAGTTAGTCACCAAAAGCAAGGAATTTGGTCTCGGTTTTATCTCATGTTATGTGGGGTTGATGTGGTTTTGCCCACAACGCGGTGCCCGTCCTGGGTTGACCCTTATGGTTGACCAGGACGTTGATACATGGAATGACAGTAGAGTTGACCCTGTTTTAATCTGTATGTAGTTGCACAGTTATAATCTGAGATTCAACATATTACGAGGTGACAGCTCTGATATGGCCTCTGTGATCTGCGGGCCTATAAACTACAGGATTTGCTTTGGATTGAAGTTGGTTTTTTGGTCCCAAAGTTAAATTTTGAAAATGAACATGGGTTATGTTTCCTGGAAGTCTGCCCTAGGGCCCAATAGCTGTGGCTTGGTATGGTCCTGTTCCCAATTCCCATACCCGACCTTGTACAAAACCGAATAAAGTAAGAGCCAGAATCAAGTCATGGAAATTGTTCAGAAGCGCCTGAACATTCAACAACATCGTAGTTGAGATTGTTAATCATCATTTCATCCTTTTAGTCATGCCAAAAGCTTTCGGGACGTGGTTGACAGCAAATAAAAATGACTTGCAGACTCCCCTGGATATTTTTTTTGTTCGTTACTCCGAATTATATGACTCTGCCCGTGCCCATGTAGTTATGGCCGCTCTGTTGTTTCAAAGTATCAGGCTGCCCGGCTTGTTCATCAGTTCGCCGTTCAGGACTCCGTTTTTAAAGAAAGCTGTGTATGATAGTGCCTCAGATGACGGCGGGGCACCCAGCACCCCAGAGTCTCCAGTTGCCCCATGCCAGCACAACTCCTCACCATTCTCCGTCCGCCACGTCTTCCTCCCCCGTCAAGACACCTCCCGCCCCCCCCCCCCCCCCCCCCTGCACGGCGGAGGCTCTTGATGGCCCCGTGGCAGCCAGGTCCTTCAGCAGTTGACAGGCCCTCCCACTGTCATCTCCATCCATGCTGACCTCCATCTCCCCACACCTCTCTTCCATTCATTCCCCCACAGCATCCCTCACTCCCCTCCTCACCCCTCTGGCCCCTCTTTATACTCACTTGCCGCCTCTTTATACTCTCTTGCCGCCTCTTTATACTCTCTTGCCCCCTCTTCATACTCTCTGGCCCCCTCTTCATACTCTCCTGCCCCCTCTTCATACTCTCTTGCCCCCTCTTCATACTCTCCTGCCCCCTCTTCATACTCTCTTGCCCCCTCTTCATACTCTCCTGCCCCCTTTTATACTCTCCTGCCCCCTCTTTATACTCTCCTGCCCCCTCTTCATACTCTCCTGCCCCCTCTTTATACTCTCCTGCCCCCTTTCATACTCTCTTGCCCCTCTTCATACTCTCCTGCCCCCTCTTCATACTCTCTTGCCGCCTCTTTATACTCTCCTGCCCCCTCTTCATACTCTCCTGCCCCTCTTTATACTCTCCTGCCCCCTCTTCATACTCTCTTGCCCCCTCTCATACTCTCTTGCCCCTCTTTATACTCTCTTGCCCCTTCTGCACTCCGCCCCCGCCTCCACAGTTCTCCGCACCCATCACAAAGCCCCAGCCCCTCCCCCCCCCCCCCTCCCCCCGGAAACCCATGGTTTCTCCACTATCCTCCCTCCCCCAAGGAGCTCCCCTCCCGCCCCACTGATGGAGCCACTTTTCTGTCGATCACGCTTTCCACCACCCTGATGTCCTCCCTCAGTGCCAAGAGGGGTGCAAGTCTCCCGCCAATGCCCGCCTGGAATGATTCTATTATGTTTGGGTCCTTCAGCTTATCTAGATTGAACCTCATTAGGAAGCTTCCCTGTTTTCTGTTCTTCTTTAAGCGTACTGCAAATGTCATCATTACTAGCTCATGGTCGCTGCCGATGTCTGCACCTGGAAAGCTTCTGGTTTTGGCAATGTTTACGCTTGTCTGGAAACGGCGTTGTACCAAGATATAATCTATCAGGTTGTGGTACTCTCCCCCTGGGCTGTGCCATGTCCGAGGTTGTAGGGGCGGTCTCACCTCTGGGGCCGGGAAGGTCTGCGGGTGTTGGTGGTGTCTCGGCTGGGGTGGTGCGGGCGGGAGGTGGTCCATGCGTGGACGTGCTCCGTCGGGTCTGCAGCGGGATCTGGCAGACTGGAGTGTGGCCGGAGGTATGGACACGGTCCCTTATGCTAACACTTCCTAGGAAAGGCGGCCTCCGGCGGTGCCAGAGCTGCCGCGCCATGGGTCTGATCGGTCACCAGGGCCAAGTGGTGCTGGAGATCTTGCTCAGACCGCGGGCTGGGGGAGTCATCGCGGTGCAGCAGAGCGGATCTTCGACATGGGACTCATAGTGGAAAAATATCTCCACCATCAACGGGACCTCTGCCGTGTCTTTATCGATTTGGGGAAAGCGTTCGACAGAGTTTGGCACGCTGCGCTGTGGGCAGCTGTGAACCTCTACAACATCGTTGCCAACCTAGTCAAAGTCGTACAGAGCCTCTGTTGGAGTGCGGCGGCTGCAGTGTTTCACGACAGCAACATGGGTGATTGGTTTCGGATGACGGTCGGTGCGCTCCGGGGCTGCCTGCTCTCCCCTGCTCTCTTCCATCTATTTCTTGAGAGAATCATGGAGGAAGCGCTAGAGGAGCATGGGGGAACGTGAGTATTGGAGGGCGGGCAATCACAGGCTTGCGCTTCGCTGAAGGTGTTGACGGATTGGCTGGTCACGAGCGAGAGCTGACAGACTTGGTGAACCGCATAGAGGAAAAGTCACCGACATTTGGTATGGAAACCAGCGGGGAAAGGGCAAGGGTGGTGACAGGCGGCGACTTCCCATCGGGGGTCGAAGTCAGAGACCGAGGCTTGAGAATGTTCGCGGATTGAAGTGTGTGGGATCTGTCGTGACAGACGAGGGGTCGAGGCGGAGGTGCTGTCAGGCCTTGCCCGGACCGCGGTGGCCGGGCTCGGGCCCATCTGGAGCGACGGAGGGGAGGGGTCGGTTCCACAATCAGACTGATGCGCTCTCTGGTCATGTCAACCTTCTGATATGCATGTGAATCACGGACCCTCAGGGCGGACTTGAAGGAAGAATAAGAGCTGTAGAGGTGAGGTGCTTCCGAGGACTCTTGGGCATCTCGTGCAGGGGCCACATCGCGAATGGGGAGGTCGAGAGGTGCATCCGCAGTGGAGTCGGGCCCTATGCTGACCTTCGGACGCTCGTCAGGCAGCGAAGGCTGAGGTGGTTTGGTCATGTCGCACGCTCCTCTGGTCTTGCTAAGACAATCTACAAGGCACAGTGAGGGGAGGAAGAAGAAGAGGCAGACAAAGGAAGAGATGGGAGGACAACGTTCGAGAGTGGACAGACATGGAGCTGAGAGACACCCAGGGGGCGGCTGAGAGACGAGAGGACTGGAGAAAGGTGGTTGACAAAGCTTCGAAGGCACCCCCAAAGGATTTGGAATCTGAGGGATTGGTGACGGTGTGTATTACATTGTTTGAAAGCACTGTGTGATTCAATGAGGATTTGGACACTTCTTGTAGCTGCAAGTGTAATTCTGACAGAGAAGAAAGGCGACACACAAGGAGACAAAACTTTGGGAGAGTTTTTATGTTGTATGATTATAATTCTTAGTGTCTGACTGTTATCCTTTATTTTTACATATACTTTTGTTTTCGTGTGTCTATTCTAAAAACTGATTGCTCAAGCCAGATACCTCTGTAAGGAAGTGCCCTCATTCTAATATCTGAAGACTTGACTTTCCCTTGTGGAAAAGATGTTTTTCCCTTTGAAATGTTCGCAGTTTGTACACATTTCTTTTCTCCTATGTAGTATCCGCCCTTATATAACTTGTGGTGTTAATTTTGGGGGGTCACTCAATAACAGGAATATTTCTTTAACTTTTGTATTCCTTTTTTTCGGAAACTCGGAGCGTAGATAGATTAAAGGCTGTAGAGGAAAAGAAAAGAAAATAGGCAATGCACTGAAAAGTGTGCTCCCTGGGTTGTTAGACAGGTTTGCTGTGATGGTTGTGCTGAGGTTGGGGGACTAAGAACAAAGTTGTAAGGAATCTGGCTTTCGTTATGTCTCATTTTTTGTGTCATTGATGTGTTTTCTTCCATGATATGAAGACAGCCATGGGTTGACCAGGGCGTTGACACAAGGAAAGACAGTAAAGTTGATGTTATACCCTGTTTTAATCTGTATATAGTTGCACAGTTTTAATCAGAGTTGGTTTTTTTGTAAATGACAAGGTGACAGCTCTGATATGGTCTCTGTGGTCAGCAGGGCTGTAAACAACAGGATTGAATTGGTTTGAAATCTGAGATTTTTTTTTTTAATGATAAGGCGACAGCCCCTGATATGGCCTCTGGTCGGCTGGGCTGTAAACCAGAAGATTGGATTGGATTAGGTTAGGGAAGCTTAAAGAAATCGACAGTGGGCGTACAGGGAGTCCTAGTTTCCGACCTGGAAAGATTCAGAATGTTCAGTGTGATATCGAACCGTTTCTACAGACCGGACATTTCCAGTTCCCCTAGACGGTGGTTTCTGAGTGGCTGGACAGAAAAGACTGTCACTATAGACAATGGAGACATTTGAGGAGACGTGCTCTTCCCCCCGGAGAGAGAGCAGCCCGAATTTCACGCAGAGAAATCTGCCCTGACTTAAGAGTGTAATGAAATAAGAAAAATGAAAGACAATTGTACAGAAGGGCTGAAAACAGACGAAATATGTAGTGACCATAGAAGAGGAATGGAGGGGGGATTAGAGCTCTCTCTCTCATCTTCTCTCTCTCTCTCTCTATTCTCTCTCTCTCCTCTCTCTCTCTATCTCTCTCCTCTCTCTCTTCTCTTCCTCTCTCTCTCTCTCTCTCTCTCTCTCTCTCTCTCCTCTTTTTTCTGTTTTAGGAGGTTTCCCTCTCAGAATGTCTGTAGTATTGTGGATTCATTCAATTACAATCGTTAGATTAGACAAAATAGAAGAGAATGTGTTTGTGGAAAATAAGTATCGATGAAAGCTGACAAATGAAAGATTTGAAGTAAAAAAAATCTGAACCAATAAACAGTGAGGAACTAGTTTCCACTGACACCATTTTAACTTCTGAGAGAATCTGCTTTTCCTTCTGATATGAGTGAAAGTGTTTTTTGTATAATGAACAAGGTTTGTTTTAAGAACTGATTTTGTTTTTACTCATTTATATGTGGTTGGTGTGGTTTTTTCACAACGCCGTACCCGTCCTGGTTACCCTTATGTTTGACCAGGGTGTTGCTACAGAAATGACAGTAGAGTTGGTTTTATACTTTTAACTGTATATAGTTGTACAGTTATAATTCTGAGATTTTTAAAAGTTGACGAGGTAAGCCCTGATGGCCTCTTGGTGCAGGGCTATAAAAATTATTTGTATTGCTGGGGAACAGTTTGAATAATAATTTACAAAATCGATGATAGTCATGATCAATGCAAAGAAATTTCTGTAACTAAATTGCAGTCAACACCGAAGAAAAGGTAACAAACAGTAGCTCACACACCGTAAAAACTCGGCAGCATTTATTGTAAAACGTAGACTACTTGTTGCTAACCATACTTGACGAACAAGAAGAAACGATACGCTATATATTAACGACTGTCTTAAAGCCCAAAAGTAATCGTGTGTGTGTGTGTGTGTGTGTGTGTGTTGTGGGGGGGATAATTAGTATTTGGGCGTGTGTGTCCGTGCGTGTGTTTGTGTGTGTGTGTGGTGGGGGGGGGGGGCAGGTTGTGTGTATAGGCTATATAGTATGTGTGTGTGTCACGCGCGCTCGTTTGTGTGTGTGTGTCAGTAAGTGCGCGTGAGAGGAGGAGGGGTGGGGGAAGACAGGGAACTGAAATAGTTTATTCACAAAAAGGCCATTGTTGCCCATAATATGACAGGGATTGCCGACATGCCTAGTGCTTTAGTGAACTGAGAAAAAGAAGTAAACAGCAACAACAAAGTTAACTTGTAACGATGATCGGTCAGTTACAGAACTGTGGCTTCAGATAAGAGAGAGAGTGATTGATTGATTTACGACGTTTGTAAATTTAAGCGCTTTCTTATTTGGATAATAGGGGACATTCAGTTAGGCAGTAGGAACTGAATTTGCCATTTACTTTAACATGAAGTATAACTTTTTCATTTTGTTTTGAGAAAGAGGATTATTTCTCTTTGTTAAGCTCAGTTGTACATGTTTTTGAGAGTACTTTGGCGCAAAACCAGCATCGTATTTTGCACAAGAAAAGAATATAACGTTGTGTTTATCAGAAAGACAGAAGATGAGCATTTGGTGTGAAATTTCCTAAGCAAAAAAAAAATTGGCTTACCCCCTTCAGTATGTAGACATATTCAGATTTCCACAACTCACAAGTTCTGAGTCTCTAGAATCAGCCCTTTTAACCAGTGCTTGTTATTCGACTAACAGAATGTCAAAGACTAAGATTTCCATCTTTTTCTTGAAAGTGGTTCCTGTGAATGCTCTCGCCTTTCTTATCTATGTAAATTCTTTAAATTTGTATTCTACTTAAGTCAAATATCTCAATCTCTCTCTTATCTACTTAAGTCAAAGGGCTGGATGAAAAAGCCACCATTGAGCTTACTCTTTTCCCTCAATAAAAATGTTAATTCATTCAAAGAACGTATACCAGATACTGATAGCTTCCTTTATTACATAAGAAGACGGTTGTCTTTTATCACTCGGAAATAAGTGCATCCAGTAACAGAAACGGTAGAAAAGTCAATGTAATGCTTCATTTTGAATCAGAAAGACTGGGCTTGTTAAAGCTTGCAGTTGCTCTTCTGTTGACCTTCCGGCGATATTGACATCATGAATGTGAACTGCTGATTTAATGTTTATGGTGACTTAAAACGCGTGTGTATGGTTGAGGACTTAAGATTTCATACACAAGTCTTTAAAATTACCTTTCAAAATAACTCCTGTTATTTTATTTTTTAACAGGGACTAATTTTAAAGTATGTTGGATACTTGAAGAAACTGGAAACAATGATGTCATTAAAAGAGAGAATATTCGTTCAGAGATGCAAACTACAAAATTCGAGAAAGTAAAATCTCCAAAGATTGGAAAATTGACCTAAGGCATAACAGAAAATGCTGTCATCTCATTGGTTCTGATCTATCTGTAGTTGCCTGATATTTGAAGCACTTTACAGAATAAAACAATGTGACTCTGACATGACTCAACTAGAAACCGATTCTGATTTATTCCTTGGCACCTTCATGGCAGAACAGTATTATTTCTAGAAACTAGTACCAAAACACCTGATTCTCCTCTTTATTTGGCAACTCTAATTGCACCTGTCTCTGCAGAACAGTATCCTTTCTTATGAATTAGCATAAAAATATATGATTCTGTTCTCTTTTTTGGCAGCCATGATGGCACTTATCTCTAAAGTCTAAGATCTCACCGCAAAATATCTGAGAAATCATTTACAATACGTTTTTTGAAAACGTATAGCTATGTACCAGTACAGTTCCATAATTTACCTCTAAAAATTTGAAAATCCAACAAGCGACGAAATCATTGACGAAATATATTCGTTGGCACATAACGTGTCTGTGCCGTCTTCTCCGAGAAGAAAAATCGATACATTAGTTATGTGTTCTCCGGTATTTCCAACCTCAGGGTCCCAGAACTGTATGTTGCTTATTGCCGGTCCAGGGAAGGGGAGTAAACGGACATGTTCAGATGATGCTGATTCCGTTTTATGTCAGAGTGCTGTGTCTGCACGCCTGTGGTTAGTGTTTGCCCTGAAAGGGTATTAATGTCTGTTTAGGATTTAATGCTTAAGCCACAGAAAAGTATTTACGTGTAGTATATCATAAACCCCCTGACACGTCAACAGCAGTCTAAAGGGGTCATATTACACGATGACGTAAAGCCATCACTTCATAAACTTTTTTTATGAGCACAGAAAGTTGGCTAGGCAACTGCAGAAGTGGACAGCAGAAAATTTATATTTGAAAGTTACCCTTGTTTACGATTTTTCTGTCAGAGTAAAACGCTTTAAAATCATTTTCTGTGTGGAGGCAGTGGCAGAAAAACTTCATCATTTTCTGTTAGTGTGGAGATAGCTGCAGAAAGCTTCATCATTTTCTGTTAGTGTGGAAGTAGCTGCAGAAAGCTTCATCATTTTCTGTTAGTGTGGAGATAGCTGCAGAAAGCTTCATCATTTTCTGTTAGTGTGGAAGTAGCTGCAGAAAGCTAAACCTATCCTCTGAATGCGTTCTTCCGTCTATCATCAGATAACAGCCTAATGCACAGTTCCCTCAGATCTTCCTGCTGTGCAGTCCAGCAGACCGAATCTGGCTCATGTCACGAGGGCCGGCTCTGTGTGTGCGTGGTTTGCAGCTGGCTGACCCTGACACACTTCTATGCTGGCACTGACAGACACCGGTCCGCCTTTTACACCTTACTTCACTGACACTGGTCCGCCTTTTTACACCCTACTTCACTGACACTGGTCCGCCTCTTTACACCCTACTTCACTGACACTGGTCCGCCTTTTTACACCCTGCTTCACTGACACCGGTCCGTCTTTTACACCCTACTTCACTGACAGACACCGGTCCGCCTTTTACACTCTACTTCACTGACACTGGTCCGCCTTTTACACTCTACTGACACTGGTCCGCCTTTTACACCCTACTTCACTGACACTGGTCCGCCCTTTTACACCCTACTTCACTGACACTGGTCCGCCTTTTACACCCTACTTCACTGACACTGGTCCGCCTTTTACACCTTGCTTCACTGACACTGGTCCGCCTTTTACACCCTACTTCACTGACACTGGTCCGCCTCTTTACACCCTACTTCACTGACACTGGTCCGCCTCTTTACACCCTACTTCACTGACACTGGTCCGCCTCTTTACACCCTAATTCACTGACACTGGTCCGCCTCTTTACACCCTACTTCGCTGACACTGGTCCGCCTCTTTACACCCTACTTCGCTGACACTGGTCCGCCTCTTTACACCCTACTTCACTGACACTGGTCCGCCTCTTTACACCCTACTTCACTGACACTGGTCCGCCTCTTTACACCTTACTTCACTGACACTGGTCCGCCTCTTTACACCCTATTTCACTGACACTGGTCCGCTTCTTTACACCCTACTTCACTGACTTTGCTAATTCATCTCTTTGTACTGTACTCCCAATCCGAGCATCCTTGTTACCTTTGCAACATCCTTGTTACCTTTGCAACATCCTTGACTTTGCAACATGCTTGATACTTTTGCAACATCCTTGTTACCTTTGCAACATCTTTGTTACCTTTGCAACATCCTTATTTTGCAACATCCTTGTTACGTTTGCAACATAATAATAATAATAATAATAATAATATATGGAATTTATATAGCGCTGAATCTTGTAAATAAACAAACAAATCGAAGCGCTTGCACTCCTCATTTACAGGCATGCAACTCTCCTTAAACATAATGAACAACAGATTTCAAAACCATGCGCGCGCACGTATTCACGCATGCACGCACACACACGCACACACACACACACACACACACACACACACACACACACACACACACACACACACACACACACACACACACACACACACACACACACACACACACCACACACACACACAACACACTCGGAACAACATTAGAAGGTGAAAGACTTTAAAAATTTAGGGACAATATTTGGGGGAAAGCTCGGGTAGAAATAAGTGGTTTGAGGCTGGTTTTTAAAGGGTACAAGTAAAGGCTTTGGTAAAGTGGAGGGAGGTTATTCCAGGTGGAGACCAAAACAGAGAAGGACGGGGCCCAAACAGGGGTTGTTTGAATCTGGGTGTTTCAAAAAAGCAAAAAGAAACTGCGGCTGAACGAAGGAACGGATGGAGTACAGTGGACAGTTACAGAAAAAGAGGGGCACATTTGGGCTTTTGAAACAGAGGAGTGATTTTATCCCATTTTTTGTGAACAGGCACCATGAAGAGATCGCAGAAAGGATGATGTGTTCAGTTTTTTTCTTTTTTGGGCCATCGAGGCAGATTTTGTATGCGTTGAAGAGAGTGGATAATGATGCGGGTAGGCCACCAAAAGAAAATTACGTAGCAAACGTAAAGAATAAGATGTGACAATTTGGGGAAGTTCATCATGGACGATACTTGCGAATCCGCTTATGCGCCGTAATTGATAGTACAAGACTGGCGGTCTGGGGGATGAATTTTTTCATAAGAGTTGTTTTTTAAAAACACCCTAAAACTTCACAGAGTTGACAAAAGGGAAATGACGTATTGGGCCCAATTCATTGAAATTTTTGTGAAGAGAAAATTTATGTTGGGTCCCCCATGATATGGCTTTGGGTTTTTCGGCATAATTGTAACGTTCTGGTCATCCAGTTTTCAATGTCTTTAAGGCAGTAGGACATATTTGTCAGGGGGGAAGGCAAGGGTTTTAACAGTATCACTGCACTGAAACGATACATCGCAAGAAATGATGACAATATGGTGGTTTTTTTTATATGTGAGAGGGAGCGTGTAGAGAGAAAGAAAACAGGCCCGGACTGATCCCGCGGGACCCACATTCCATTTTGACAGGTTTTGGGGGAATTTTTTTTTACATACTTCTGGAACCTTCTGTAGGTATGAAGTAAACCAGGTGAGGCTTGCCGTTAAACCAAACTATTTTGGGAGGGGAGAAAAAAGAATTGATGATCTATGGTATCAAAGGGTGCAGAAAGTCAAGAAAGTGAGGGGGGGAGATTTTCCTGCATCAAACCAAATAAAGGGATCTAAAAGGGGGACTGGGTGTTTTGTGCTGTGGTTTGGGGGGTAGGGAGATTAAAGTGGGAAGGGGAAACATTGGAATTTAAAGGGGACGTTGACTGTTTTAAACGCTTTTTCAGTACTTAGAGACAAAGGGGAAGTTTGAGACAGGCCTAAAATTCTTCAGAATGTGGGATGAGGTCGTGTTTTTTAGAAGAGGTTGACTAATGCTGTTTTTAAAAGCTGAGGAAAATTTCCCGACACAAGAGATGATTTACATTTTAGTGATAATAGGTACAAGTTTTTGGGAAAGGGATTGTGAGAAAACAGGAGCAGGGATGGGGTCAAAGGCGCATGATTTTTTAGTCATTTTTTTCAAATTGTCAGATTTCTTTTTTATTTGTGGGGTGGGGAAAGATAGAGTGCCAGTGAACTGGGATCAGGGCCAGGGTGGGAAAAGAGCTGATCCCTCTGGAGCGTAGTTTCAAAAATTTTTCTGAAAAGAAGGGAAAAATTGGATGGAAGTTCAGACAGGGTGTGGGTGTTAGGCAAGGAGTTGTTTTTCAGATCCAAGAAGATTTGAGGTGAGGGGAAAAAGAATTTTAGGATGTAGCACAGAGAAATGGGGAAATAGTGTCTGTCTTTTCTGAATGGATTAAGAGTTTGACTTTGTTTTTTTTTTTTCGGAAAAACGTTTGTTATTTCGGTTTTTTGACTTCCGCCACTGCCCTTCTAGTTTCCAGCTTTTCGCTTTGCATCAAGATGTCTTGGTAACCATGGCGCACAGGTCTTCAGGGGGGAAGGCAGTAGGGGGTGCATGCTCATCAAACATTTGGCGGAAATAGGGTTGTATGATCAAGAGGGCAGTGTGGTCAGAGGTTTGTGAAAACGTTCGGGAAACTTGTGAAAGAAGGTATGAATGTTAAGGCCTTAAGATTGCGACGAGTAACAATTTCTTTTTTCTGACAGGTTTTGTGATGTTGAATGGAAAAGAATGGGGGAATTCAAAGCAGTCTTAGCCCCTTTTGATTTGCTGGCCTGGCCCCGAGCCCTTTTTTTAAAACAGAACAAGCAAAACCCCCAACCCGGGCCCGGCCCAAAACTTTGAAAATTTTGGGTTGCCGGAAATTGAAATTTTAATTTAGTCTGGAAAAATGTGAAAAAACAAACGAAGAATCAATGAATTTTTCTACAAGTCCCTTAGACATTCATACCTTCTCTTCCCAAGCTTCCGAACTTTTTTCAAAAACCCTCGACCACACTGCCCCTCTCTAAACACTAAAACCACTTTTTCCCCCCCAACTCTGATGACAGGCACCTCCTACTATCATCTCCCCCCTAAAAGACCCTGTGCGCCAGGGAAATACCCAAGACATTTTTCATAGCGAAGCGCAAACCCCCCCGGCAACAAAAAACGGCGGGGCGGAACCCAAAAACCAAAAATCAAAAAACATTTTTTTCCGAAAACAAATAAATTAAAAAACTTTTAAAACCCTTCCGAAAAAACAGACACACCCCCCCCAAAAACCCCCGGCTACACCTAAAATCTTTTTTTTCCCTCACCTCAAATCCCCTTTTGGATCTGCAAAAACAACCCCTGCCTAACACCCACAGCCGCCCCTGAACTTATCCTTTTTTTTTCTCCCCCCTTCCCCCTTTTCAAAAAAGTTCAAAACAAACCCGCCCGGGTTTGATAAAAACTAAATTTCCACCCGGGCGCCCCTGCCCCCCCAGTTCCTGGCCCCCTCTCTTTTCCTTCCATCCCACAAGTAAAAAAAGAAACCCAAAACAATTCTAAAGGGAAAAAGACTATAAAATCAAAACGACCTGATCCCAAAACCTGTTTCCTTTTTTCCTCAAAAAGCCTTCCACAACTTGTGCCTTTTTAATAAACTAAAAAGTAAACCCACTCTTCATAAAGGAAATTTTCCATCAGCCCCTTAAAACAGCAATAGCCCACCCCCTACGAAAAAGCACGCCCTCGACCCCCAGCATTTTTTAAAAATTTTTAGGCCTGTCTAAAAATTTACCCTTTGTCTCTAAAGTACTAAAAAAGTTTTTCCCAAAAAACAGCTCAAAGCCCACCTTCTTTCCCAAAGACCCTTTTTCCCATTTTTCAGCCCCTGCCAAAACCCCCCAAACCCACAGAAACCGAAACCCCCCTAGTCCATACTTTAAAATACATTTCTACTTGCTTTTTAATGCAGAAAAATCCCCTCCTAAACTCTTCTTGACTTATCTGCACCCTTTAAACCATAGACACCCCAATTCTTTTTTTTCTCGCCCCCCAAAAAATACTTTGGTATTAAGGGCACAGCCCTCACCGGTTTTTACTTCTAAACCTCAAAAACCGGTTCCAAAAAAGTTATTGTAAAAAAAAATTCAATAAAAACCGTCAAAATGGAAGTGGGGGCCCCAGGGATCAGTCCGGGGCCCTGTTCTTTTTTACTCTCTACACTGCCCCCCTTCACATATAATAAAAAAAACCCCCCAAATATTGATAAACCTTTTCCAATGCCGATGATACTGGCTTCTTTGCAGCGATACTGTTGAAAATTTGGGCCTTTCCCTCCTGACAAAAAAGGGTCCAAAACCTGCCTTAAAAGACATTAAAAAACGGGAAAATGCCCCAAAGAACAAGTTACAAAAAAAACCCGAAAAACCCAAGCCAGGGCTCATGGGGGACCCAAAAAAAAAAACCTTTCCTCTATCACAAAAACTTCAATAAAATTTGGGGCAATACGCCCATTTTCCCTTTGCCCCAACCCTGTGAAAAATTTAGGAGTAGTTCTTACAACCCCACTACCCTAAAAAAAAATTCATCACCCAACCTCCCCATCTTCCCTACAAATAATTACGGCCATAAGCGCGATTCGCAAGTAACCTGTCTACTGATGAAAACTTCCAATTTGTCACATCTCTAAATTCTTTCACGTTTAGCCCCCACGAAAAAATTCTCTTTTGGCTGGCCTACCAGCACATCTACCACCTCTTCAACCATACAAAACTCTGCGGGCTGCCGGCCCAAAAAAGAAAAAACTGAACAAAATCATGCTCTTCGCTATCTCTTCACAGGTTGCCTGTCTCACAAAGACTGGGAAATAAAAACCCAATACCCTCTGTTTAAAAAATTTCCCACAAATCGCCCCCTTTTATCTCTGTAACTGTTTTCCCCTGTACACCCCCCAAACCCGTTCCCTTCGTTCAGGCCGCAGATCTTTGTGCTTTGGGAAAAACCCAGATTAAAAAAACAAACCACTTTTGGGCCGTCGCCCCCTTTCCTTTTTCCCTGGCCCAAACCACCGGAATGACCTCCCTCTTTCACTTCGTCAAAAGCCTTCACTTAAATTCCCTTCCCCAAATCCCCCCCTAAAAACACACTTTTTTCCTACCAAGATTTTCCCCCCCACTTTAACCTGCCCCCAAATTTTTCACCAGCTTTTTTCCCCTTCAAGGGGTTGTTCCTGGTGTGTGTGGGGGTGTGTGCGTTGCTGCGAAAGTGCCCCGCGCAGGGAAATTTGAAATCTGTTGCTCATTATTTTTAAAAGGAGAAATTTTCATGCCGTAAAGATTTAAATCAAGCGCTTCGAATTTTTTTGTTTTTTTCAATTCAGCGCTATATAAAAAATTTCCCTATATTAAATTTTTATTATTAAAAGGGAACAAAAATCGAAATTTTTTCCCCAAAAATTTTTTTTCCCCCCTTTACCCCCGCATTTTTAATTTCCCCCCACAAAAAAAATTTTTGGACTTTTAAAAAGGGGAAGTTCCTAAAGCTGAATGGCTTTACTAACCTGAGGCTGGCCAAACCCCTTTTCTGGTGGTAGTGCCCCGGGACAAACCAAATGGTGCTGGGGTTTTGGACGCCATGGGGGCCTGATCTTCAGTCTGTGGATTTCCGTTTAACCCCCCCGGGCTTTTGTCGCCGGGGCCGCACGAGGTTGGTTTTTTCTGCTTGGTGTTTTTCAATTTTTGACGGAATTTTTCGGAGATACCGAGCACTGGCTGTACAAACAAACCCACCCGCATCACGGAAACCCCCTTTTCTTTATCGGGGGCCCCTCGATCGTGTTGTCCGGACGTGCAAACGTCTGGATGCGTCGTTTCCCTCTTCACTTTTTTTAAAACCCGAGGAAAGCCTTTTTCCCCATCACTCTTCAACTCTTCTGAATGAGGGCCCGTCCCGTCTTTTTGCCACCAAAACTGCCTTTGGGAAAAATCTTTACGGGATAGTAAGTCGGGCCCTTTTAGTCTGCTGCCCCAGCTCAGAACACGTTTTTCTGGGGGTTTTAAAAACTAACAGGACAAAATGACATCCCCTTTTCCCCCCCGTGTGCGTGATCGATGAGAAATTGGGCTTGATTCTGATTCCCCCTTTGGGGTTTTTGGATGAAATTTCCCCCCCCTTTTTCCCCCCCCATCAAACCCAATTTCTCGGATCCCGTAAGGTTTCTCCAAAACACAGATTGCAACCCTTTCATTTTTTTTTTCTCTGCCAGGGCCAATTTTTCCCCCCCAGGTCGGTTTAAATTCGGGAATGAATCGTTTTTTTTTCTGCTTAACCGCTTCACAAATTTTTGAACAGTTTTTATCCACATCAGCTTGCAGTATTTTTGCTGGGGAAAACTTCACCAAGTCAGGAAAATAAATTTTTCATCCATTTTTTGGAAACGGTCTCCCAGAGAAGACTCCAGCCTTGTTTTTCGATGTTCCACCCGGGGCATGGTGGTTTTTCAAAAAATGCAAAGTTTTTTCAACTCTCAAGTTTTCAAAATTCCATCAGTTGGGAGCGATAGGGGTGATTTTCCCTTTTTTCACTTCCCCTTTTTTACTTGCACTATCACTGTGTATAAGGTCAAGGCCAGGGTCAGGCTGGACACAGCAGATCAACAGCAAGGTGAGCAAAGTAACCAGTGTCAACTTTGCAGCAAAACTGTCAGCATGCAGGCCTCTGATTCGTTTTCTGGCTATTTCTGCTTTTATGGACAAAAGTTTGCACAAAATTGCCAAAAAATGTTCGACGGGCATCAAGTGCACAGGTCATGGTGGTTTTAAAGTCAAATCAATACTGGATAATTAACTATTTAATTAATTTACGAGAGCTAGTGAAAGTGCTTGGATCTTTTTCATTGAACTTTTTTTCAACACCCCCCCCCCAAAATAACAAGAACCCTTAAAAAAATAATATAATTGTATAAATTTTTTAAATAGCGCTGAATTTGTAAAGCAACAAATCAAACGCTTTAATCAAGACCCGCACTTTGGTACAATAAATAAATGGGGAACTATGACGAGCTCCTCAGTACATTTTCCGGGATAAAAGAGGGGGGGGAAGATATGACATGGACGGTAGCACTGTTTTTAAAAGATAAAATTACCATAGGATTTCTGTCATAATTTCAGTCATTAACCATGTTTTTCAGGTCTCGGGCAAACAGGTCATGTGTTTTTTTTAAAACGTATAGTTTTCAGCAGTTTTTGTTAACCGACTCACCTTCAGTGCCCTTTCAGTTCCACTGAAAAAATTCCCCAAAAAACCGGACACCCATTCGACAACATCTCTTTCAGCTTTTATTTTTAAAAGGGGAGTTTACCTCTGACTTTTTAACGAAAACCTTTACTTTTTTTTCCTGTTGTACTATCCAAATGCTGTCGAAAAAATTTTTTTTTTAGAAAAATAACTTTAAAACTACTGCACATTATTGTCTTTGCCTTTCTGGGGTGTCAAAATCCTTAAATCTAAACCCACCGTCCTCCGTCCAAAACTTTTTTTGCAGCGGGTCTTTCACAAAAACGGTTCTAAATCTTATTTTCGGGGATGTTTGTGATTACTTTTCCATGATTTTACTCGTAAATATCATTCATTTTAAACCATGTTAATATGATGCCATTTAAGCTGTTGTTGGGATAAACCCCACGATCTAAGTCCCACACCCCCTAATTAAATCACCCCACATTGCTTAACTCTGAGCAAAACTAACACCTTCACTGCTAGGTAGAAAATAAGGTTTTCAAGGACTGAAACGGTGACCATTTGTGGGGAGGTTTTTGGGGGGGAGGGAGTACTGCCCCGCCCCTTCCCTCAACAGGACTGTGGGACATCCAGGGTCTGTGAAAATCGTTGTAGAACGTCACCAGGTTCTGGGGTGGGCCGGCTGTACAGAACAGCTTGAAATTCGCCGAGGAGAATAGGAACGTCGTCAGCAGACACTGGCTGGCAGGATTCCGCAGGGTCCACTGTCCACGCTGGATATGGACCTGAACAAGTGGACAAGGCCCTGACAGATTTCAGCCATCTCCAGTCAGGTCTGTTTCTTCACCAGGGACTGGGAAAACAGTGGCGAGGTATAGCAGCTGGTCAGGTAGGTTCAGTCTGGTAAATTGCATGTTTTTGTGTATAGTTTTCAACTTGGGCGCTCATTTGTACCTGATGCATTAGCATCCCCAGTTTTGTTCTTTTTTTGATAACACAGAAATAAAGATTTAGGATAACACTGAATACTGATTTTACATAACATTGTGAAAGATTAAAATGACGATCACACGCGTATCTTTTTTAAGTTTAACATTATTTTGTAGATTACAGGTTACTTGTGTTTGGATAGCTAAGGTGGAGAGTGGATTGTTTTTCAGTATCCTATGTGTTTATTATTCTGGTGCATATCCCTCAGTCGTAGATTTACAGTGCATAAAGCACATTGATTAAAGTTGCAGGAGAAAGTATCCAAGTTTACAAAATACAGTGTTTATGTTGTTACAATATACTGTATGCCTCTTTAACCTTCCTTCCTTCCTTCACCTATCACGTAGACTAGTAGACTGTTGGGGCGCCAATGAAGATTATGGAACCAGATTCCTCCACTCTTCGCCGTTCTCAGCTTTCTGTAGCAGGTCGTTCCCCTCAAGGCCAGTCCACTCTCTGATGTTGTCTCCCCATCGTTTTCTCTGTCTGCCTCTTCTTCTCTGTCTCCCTCCTTGTACTGTTCCCTGTAGGACATTCTTGGCCAGTCCAGATGTTCGTGTGACGTTTCCGTACCACTTTAGTCTATGTCGGAAGTCAGGAACTCTTCATATGGCCCAGTGGCATTTTCAGTTCCAACTTTTACTTCCTAGTTGGTTATACGATCTCGATACGAGATACAAAGAAGTGCAAAAGAATCTCATCTCCATTGCGTGTATCCTTTCAATGTCTGCTGTTATGGTCCATGTCTTGCATGCAAAACTATAGTAGATCTGACCAGGGAACGCATCAATCTGATCTTGGAGCCAATGGCAATGATGATGTCGTTCCAGAGGACTTTTCAGTTAGGTCATTGCAGCTGTGGTCTGCGCTGTTCTGGAGAGTACATAGGAGTTTTGATCCTTCATCCGAGTACCCAGATATGTAAAGCTTAGGTCGGTGTCGGTTTTCTTGCTGTCTATGGTCATGTCAGTGCTGATGCTATTGGCAGTATTTATCATTAATTGGCTTTTCTCTGTACGGATCTGCATGTCATATTCCATGAGGTATCATCAAGGGGATTTACCAAGTTGACTACCTCTTACACTTCTTGTTCAGCTAGGCCGTCCATGTCGTCAGCAAAACCGAAGTTTGTGATTGTCCTTCTGCAATGCTGACTGTTCCCTCATCGTTTAAACATACCTTTAAAAAGTGCAAGAGTCGAAAGTATTTCTCAAGTAGCTTTTTATAGTCTGTAAATTAAAGACAGGAACTGTGTTGCTTAACTGTTTCATATTCCACATGTTAGCCTTTGTCCTCTTGTGTTGACAGGGTCGGGTCTTCTAGAGGAGGAAGATGACGAAGACGGTGGTGGATCGGTGGTCTAGAGGTAACACACCTGCCTGAAAGGCAAGAAGACCGGGTTCGATCCTTGTGTGTGCCCAAAACTTTTCCCCATCCACTAGATCGTGAGTGGTAGTGTTAGTGTCCAAAACTTTCCCCATCCACTAGATCGTGAGTGGTAGTGTTAGTGTCCAAAACTTTTCCCCCATCCACTAGATCGTGAGTGGTAGTGGTAGTGTCCAAAACTTTTCCCCCATCCACTAGAATCGTGAGGTGGTAGTCTGGGGCTAGTCTTCGGATGAGACAATCGACCCGAGGTCCCGTGTGCAACACGCTTTCAGCGCACGTACTCAGGCAACAAGAAAGTTGTATCTGTCAAAATGTGACAGAAAAAGCCACTGTGGAAGGGACGAGCTACCGTGCAAACAGTCCTACAACGATGCCTTTCATTAAACTAGCCTCCTGTATCACACCTGGATGTTGTCCTGAGGATGGGAATGGAATCATTCGGTTCTTATGGCGGGATGGTTAATTTGTAACCATCCTCACTTCCAGTTTCTAGGTCTGTTTAGATATGGGGATGGTTTGACTGTAAGAGCTGTAATGGTTTAGCTTGCTATTTTGAAACCTGTTGAGGAAACTACTCTATTGTACCTGTATCCCTGCCAGTAGTGAAATTATAGCTGTCTGAAGTGTTACTCGTAGTACGTCAACATCCACCGAAGAAGTACCGTCATCATTGACAAAATGATGCATTCCCTCATCTCTCCCTCTACTACTGAAATAAAGACGTCAAAAGTTGGCCTTCATTAGAGGCCCCACCCCCACAAGCTCCCTCTTATACTTTCACTGCTGGAGGTTAAGAAAACATCCAACTATCCTCTTCCCCCTCCTTTAATTTAAAAGAATCTCCAGTCCGCATCCCCAGGCGCTTTTTTTTTTACTGCTGAAATATTTTTCAGCTACTGCTAAATGACAACTATCTCCCACTCCTCCCCCCCCCCCCCCCCGAAATCCAATACAAAATTTTTGAAAGCCATCTTGTTCCCATACCTGTGGCTGGGGATTAGGGCATTCCTATGTAGTTACCTGTTTATTTGTGAGGTGTGTGTGTGTAAGCGAGAGCTTTGAACATCATTCAGTCATTCGCTTTCTTACTGTCTCTACCACACTGTCACAGTCACTCTTCCAAATACAGCCATCTTAATGTAGAACACTGCTGCTGCTGCTGCTCAAATAAATCCTAACTGTAAAACTTTTTTTTTAGTTTTAAAAAAATTCCCTCAACCTAACACACAAGGTAAAGGTGTTCCCATAGCCTATGCGGTCATTGGGGAGAGAGGTGTCAGACCTCAGCTTCTCCAGGGGCCAGCACATTGAGGGCGGCGCCCATCTCCTCTCCCTCGCTGCTTTACCTTCCTTGTCGCTAAAAAGGCAGGAACCCATTTACAGCTGGGGGACTGTATTGAAGCCAAGGCGCATGAACGGTCGCCCATCCACGGGGCAATCACTTGGGGGAGAGTGAGTGCTCCAACTACAGAGCTATCTTATCCCCGAAATAAAACATCCATAAAATTACAGCCACCCTTTACTCAACTTCCAAAAGAAGAATAAAACTTTAAAGATTGTATCAACTTCAGCTTCCTCCCAACCCCACCATCGTATAAACACTAAACAACCTCTGACCCCTGAATAAGCCTACAACGCTGACCATTGGCAACACCCCCCCCCCCCTCCCTCCTCCTCTCCCCCTTTCTGAAATACACAGTCACATCCTCGCTGAAATAAACTTGCACTTTTTTCGTTTTGGGTTGGTTGAGTTTTTTGTTTTGTTGTTTTTGTTCCTCGGCTAGAACTCCGAGGATGTTATCAGTGGTGAGATTTTGTGTGTACCACTTTTTTTGCCCACCATAAAGGTAGCAGCATTCTGATGGGATAAAAACTATGTGTAACGTTATAGCCATTCCTAAAAAGTAAAACTTCGAAACCGTCACTTGTGAAACAAAAGATTCTCTAATAACTGTAGCCACCAACTAAAACAAAACGTATCTGTAACACCATCCTGATGCAAAAGGAAAATCCCGCTCTGTCGTAACCCTACCAAAACGCTATGTTAAGAACAGCATAACCATCAATCTTAAACAAGCAGCACCAACAGTACACTAACAATATAAAACTACAGTACCTGTAAACAACCAGTCGGAAAAAAGTTACCTACCATCCAGTACTGCCAACCTGAAGCAAAACGTATAATCTGTAACCATTGTAACCACAATGGTATCTATAAACCACCGATCTCAAACAAATCTGTAAACCGCCAATCCAAAATCAAACGTATCTAAACCGCCAATCCAAAACCAAACGTGTAAACCACCAATTCAAAACCAAACATAAACCGCCAATCCAAAATCAAACGTGTATAAAGCGCCAATCCAAAACCAAACGAAATAAACCGCCAATCCAAAACCAAAATTTTTATATCGGTAAAACTTCCATCCAAAACCAAACGTATAAACCGCCAATCCAAAACCAAAATTATGTATTGGTAAAACTTGAAACCCCACATCAAACGTCTATAAACAGCCAATCCAAAAACCAAACGTCTGAAACCAACCCAAAACCAAATGTATCTGTAAATCGCCAATCCAAAACCAAATATATCTGTAAACCGCCAATCTAAAACCAAATATAAACTGTAAAACCGCCAATCTAAAACCAAATGTATCTGTAAACCGCCAATCCAAAAACCCAAAAATATCTGTAAAACCCCCAATCTAAAAAACCAAATGTATCTGTAAACTTCCAATCTAAAAACCAAATGTAACTGTAAACCTCCAATCCAAAACCAAATGTATCTGTAAACCGCCAATCTAAAACCAAATGTAAACTGTAAACCTCCAATCCAAAACCAAATGTTTTCTGTAAAACCCCCAATCTAAAACCAAATGTAAACTGTAAACCGCCAACTAAAACCAAATGTATCTGTAAACCGCCATCTAAAACCAAATATATCTGTAAACCGCCAATCTAAAACCAAATAAACCTCCAATCCGAAATAAAACGCGGCTGTAAACTGCCAGTCCCAAACTTAAATCCTCGAGTCCAAAATTAAAACGTCTCTACACCACTTCTGAAGCTAAATGTACCACGGGTATGAAATGAAACGTCGATAAACCACCAATCTGAAACAACCACCTACCTAAATCGAAATAGGTCTATAAAATCTAACTGCCTTCCTAAAACAAAACTTGACCCTGAACCACTCATTCAAAGCAAAACATATCTACAGGAAACTGATATGAAACGAATCATTTTTGCTTAAAATCACAGGTCTGGAACAAACGCTCCATGAAACAACTATCGCAAACCTGCCTACGGATAAAATTATCAATTCGTAGTTGCACAATGGAAAGACTGAAAATTTTATCTTAAAAAATTACAAAACAATCAAAAACCTTTCGTGTATGAACCGCCCGTCTGAAATGAAAGGCATCTCTACTATAATAACCACCCTTTCGAAACGAAACTAAAAATGCACTGAAAGGAAACGACAAACGCACCACCAACCCGAATAAAAAGGGGTCCATAACGCCTTTAACCACGTACCCAAAACCAACAATAACCATAAAACATTTGAACGCTCACAAAGCAACTTTTGTTTGCCTCCCATAAAAAGAATTGTATAAGCGATAATGTATTGTACTGTCATTGGGCGCATGACAAGACTGGCCCAGCGCATGACTTACGGCACGGGAGAGAACCGTTGGCATTTCAGTCCTGGGAAAAAGGCTGGAGAAAGGACAAAGGCAAAAAACAACGGGGTGACCGAAAGAAAAGTCAAAGAGAGGGATAGAAAAGGTGATTCATAACCACAAAACTGCAAGGAGGAGATGCTATTTATACTAATATCCCCCTACCCCCGCATCGCCATGGGGGATTGCCATAAAAAGAAACGTATGATACAGCGTAAGGAGCAACCCGGAACGGAATACAACACTATAACCATAACTCTGAAACAATACGTACAACTCGGTGTAACCAAGTGGAAACGACTAATGGTAAAAAGTACTAATCCAAAACAACATGCATATGATGTACAGTAATCACCAATCGAAACGTAATAGTGTAGCCTAATCCACCCGACATGAAAAGGGTGTGTTAACACTTTAAGCTGCCACCCCAAAGCAAAGCCTATAGCAGGACCCCAAACCATCCTTACAGCAAACTATAACCACCATCCCCCCCCCCCCCCAAAAAAAAAAAATGAGGCACTAGCCACGAAGCTAAAACGCTATGTCTGTACCGTACAACAGCCAACTAACCGTTTCTAAAGACTAGGAGCCAACTGGAGACAAAACGGGTATATAGTCGGTCTAAAACAATGTACCCCACTAGTGCCAGCGACCTTAAAAAAAAAGACACAAAAAACAATAAACGTTGAATGCACCATAACCACCAACCTGAAAACAAAACGTATCTAAAAGTTATGGCCTCCAAACCGAAACAAAACGTGTTTGTAATGCGCTGTGGCCTCTTAGTTTTAAAAAGTGACTAATTGTTTATGATACGTCTGCTAACCTGGAACAAAGGCATGGGCACTTGTAACTACGAAACAAAAACAAAGCTGGCAAAGGCAGCGGGGACGTGGTTTCGTTCCTTGGCTAGAGATGGGGGTTCCACTGTTTCTGTCCACCTTGAAGGTACTGGTAGCCGCATTCCGACTTCAGGAAACAACAAATTCTACAAGCAACAACCTTAATCAAAATGGCTATCACACTATAACCATCAACCTGAAACAAATCCTGTAAACACACTAAAACCTCAACCTTGAGTCCGCATCATTTCCCCCAACCTCGACCTAAACAAAGATTCACAACCACCATTCCATAAAACGGATAACACCGTAGCCACTGATCTGAAATAAAACATATTAACACATAACCACAAACTTGATGTAAGTACAACAAACAGGAAGCGCGTAGAAAACACTATAGCCATCAACTGGAAACAAATGTTTTAACCAATCCGGAGAATTATATATGAGCTACCAATCTCGACCAAATGCATCTCATCTCATTTGCTCCGTAATCGCCTACTGAGTCGTAGGAGCACTGCAGTGACGAATGTTGAACCAGTTGGCTCCAAATGTCTATAGCACACAAAAACTGCCAACCCCAAACTTTCTATGGCACATTATAGCTGCCAATCTAAAACAGTGCGTACATAGTGTATAACTGCCAACCCAAAACAAAACATATCATAGCAATATAATCAACCCAAAACAAAACATACCAAAGCAATATAATTAACCCAAGCGAAACACATACCAAAGCAATGATAACCCAAAACAAAACATACCAATCAATATAATGAACTCAAAACAAACAAACCATAGCAATAAATAACCAAAACAAAACATACCAAGCAAATAATGAACTCAAAACAAAACCAAATAAAACATAGCAAAATTACACCAAAGCAACAACATACCATAGCAATATAATACCCAAAACAAAACAACTCATGAGCAATATAATAACCAAAACCATACCAAGCAATATAATAACCACAAAACATAACCCAAACCATAGCACATATAACACCAAACAAAACATTACCATAGCAATATAATTAACCCAAAGCAAAACATACCATAGCAATATAATAACCCAAAGCAAAACATACCATAGCAATATAATTAACCCAAAACAAAACATACCATAGCAATATAATTAACCCAAACAAAACATACCATAGCAATATAATAACCCAAACAAAACATACCATAGCAATATAATCAACCAAAATAAAACATACCATAAGCAATATAACACCCAAAACAAAACATACCATAGCAATATAATTAACCCAAAACAAAACATACCATAGCAATATAATTAACCCAAAACAAAACATACCAAGCAATATAATAACCCAAAAAAAACTACCAAGCAAAAAATTTAACCCAAAAACAAAACATCCCAAGCATATAATTAACCCAAACAAAAAAACTCCATAAAAATAATTTAACCCAAAAAAACATCCCATAGCAATAAAAAACCCAAAAAAAAACGTCCCAACAAAAAAATTTAAATAAACCAAAAAAAAAACGTGTCTAAACAATTTTTTTTACAACCTGAAAAAAAAAAATCTAGAAAAATTTTAAATCAAAAAAAAACCCACGTCAAACAATTTATCAACCCAAAAAAAAAACGCATTTTAAACCAATTTTGTCATCAACCCAAAAACAAAAAATCTAGTTTCTAAACCAGTACAATGCCCTTAAAGAAACTTTCCCTTTGCTTAAATTTCTGTCTGGGTCGGTGGGTTGCGTGTTTTACAGTATTGGTTGGGTGCTATGCGCGTTATTCGAACCTTATTTCGTTAGTTTTTACAGGAAATTTTTGTTACAAGTTGGTGAAACACGTCTTAGATACGGGGTTGTTTGTTTGGGGTTTTTTTGTTTGGGGGGTGGGGTTTTTGGGGTTGTTTTTTTGTGTGTTGTTGTTTTTGTTTTTTTTTGGGGGGGGGGGGTATTTTTGTGGTTCTGGGTTGACCATGGGGTTTTTCCCTACAAAACCTTTTTTTGGGCCATCATAAGGGTAGCCGATTCCGTTTTGGGGGGATTTGCGGGGAATTTTTTTTTTTCCCCGCTTGCCGCCATCTAAAACAAAGGATACCTAAACAGCAAAAATCCACCACCTTAAAAACCAGATCTTCTGTAACACATTGTAACTCAAATTGAAGCAAAACAAATGTACAAATTATAACCGCAATCGATTTTTGAAAACAGTTTCAAAACTTATAACCCTTAACCCATAGCAAAGATACCTTTATTGGTTTAAAAAATGTATTCAAAGAAAATGCATACACACCATAAAAATTAAGCACAACAAGCAAAAGCTTTTTAAGTTTATTTTCAAGTTTTCATTTTTGACAATTTTTCAGTTTTAAAAGTTTTTTTTTTTTTTGTTTTTTTGACAAGCCCAAACAAAAAAAATATCCCAAGTTGGAATCGGCTACCAATGGGGAGGGAGGGGGGGGGGGTGGGTTTTCATAGAAAAAAACCCTCACCATAGTGAACTTCGGAGCTCTAGCCGGGGAAACAAAAATATAAAAAAACCATTGTTACCAACATTGCTTCTTTTTTTCAAAATTTCTGGAGCTGTCTGCCCCCCAAAATTTTCGATAACCCCATAGGAACCCACGAAGACTTTCCAACAGTTTGTTTTTGTTTTTAAAATCGGAATGGGGCAAAAATGCCGATTTTTGTTACTGGGTGTTCCGATTTTGTTTTTTAGGGTTTTTTTTCCACGGGATACGGGGGGAGGGAAGCCAGTGGTCGGAGCACTCGCTTTCCCCCAGCCAAGTTAAGCACGTCGAGCGTGGTTACCATTGGATGGGTGACCTTTTGCGCCCTTTGGGTTTTAGACAGTTCCCGTTCACCCAGCGTAAATGGGTACCCCCTCTTTAGGCAGGGAAGGTAAAGCAGCGGGGAGAGGAGATGGGCGCCGCCCCAATAGCTGGCCCAGAGAAGTGAGGTCTCGACGCCTCCCCCCTACGACCTTATAGTTAGGGACTCCTTTACCTTTTCCTTTCCCTTTTTTCCCTTTATTTTCATTCATTCCTCCTCTTTTTTTTTTCTATGTTCTTTGGGGGGGGGGGGGGGGGGGGGGTTTTTAGTTTTGGCGTCATTTTTTTACTTAACTCTTGCTTCATTTATTCATTCCTTAACTTACATGTTTATCCACAAGCTGACATTTTGTCATGATTACACGGGGACTGGATGTAAAAAAAAAGCACATGAGTGCTTCTTCTATTATCCTCAAAATAAAATAATAAAATAAACATCAAAGAAGAGACCTTTCCGACAACAATAAAACATCAAGACTGCTAAGACTTGGTCTATCGAAACACAAACTCTTCAATCTGTTATTGTTTTCATTATTTCCTTTACATTGCAGAAGACATTTTCAACCCGGGGGGGGGGAGGGGCGGGGCGCTGCAAATCCAAAACTCAGCCCTAGTCTGGAGTAGAAGATGATAAAAACAGACAGAAAGAAAATCAAACTTACCTCATCTTTCTTGTCTTCTCCGTCCTTCTCCTGTGCTTACCTCCTCACTTCAATCACCACGACTTACATCTCCAAAAACACACCTGTGTAACAGGAACCGTCCGCCATTCTTCTATCATTACCATTCAGAACCTTTCAAATGTGAAACAATTTTTAATCTCACCACTTGCACCTACACACACGCGCGCGTGCATTGTTTCAACACTTTCTTTTAAACAACAGAATGTGTTGGCTTTCTCCCCATCACTGACTGCAAAAACCCCCCCCGGTGCATTCGACAGTGAAATGTTAGAGCGCAAGAGACAATTTCCATTAGGGGACGGACACGCACGCACTCAAGCGCACATGCAGCACACACTAGAGGAATGAATGCCAAGCTTGCTGGATCACACACACACACACACACAACCACACAAGAAATTTCGTCGTCCCCAGCAGACAATCGCAAGCAATGTACTTGTATTTTAGATTGAGAGGGAGGGAGGAGAAGGGTGGTACTAAAAACTCCAAGAGGAATACTGATATGTGGAGGGGGGATCGGAAGTAAAAGCTGTGGAGGGGGTGGGAAGTTTGGGGGAGGGAGGGACGGGGCTTTTAATAAAGAGAGAAGTGTGGTGGAAAAGGGGGAGTTGGGGGGGGGGGGGGGCATTTCCTGTCGGGTTTTTTTGGAAATAGCGATTTAGGCCACGATCTGTTCAAACAGTTCTGTGAAAGCTTTGCCTGACGAGAGACAAAACAAAGGTCCAGACAGACAGACAGAGCAGACACAAAGGTCCAGACAGACAACAGAGACAACCCCAAAGGTCAGACAGACACAGACACAAAGGACCCGACAAACAGACACAAAGGTCCAGAAAGACAGACGAGACGACACAAAGGTCCAAAAAACAGACAGAGACAGACACAAAGGCCAAACAAACCAGACAAAACCCCAATGGTCCAAAAAAGACAGACCGAGACAGATACAAAGGTCAACAAACAGAAGAACAGACACAAAGGTCCAGAAAAGACGGACAGACACAATGGGCCAGAAAGACAGACGGACAAGACACAAAGGTCCAGACAGACAGAGACAGACACAAAGGTCCAGACAAACAGACAGACACAATGGCCAGAAAGACAGACCCGAGGACAGACCAAAAGGTCCAGACAAACAGACAGACACAAAATGGTCCAGAAAGAAAAAGGAGAGACAGACACAAGGAAAAAGCAGACAAATGGCAAAGACAGACAGAGACAGACACAAAGGTCCAGACAAAGACAGGACAGACACAAGGTGACGAGGAAAACAGGCCCAGAGAACAACAAGCAACAAAAGATCCAGAAAAGGCAGACAGAACCGGAAAAAAGGAGAAGAAAGAGAAGGTGGGAAAATAGAACCCACGATGATTTGGAATACAAAGGAGGCTGAAGGGGAAAGAAAGAAGGAAGGGAAGAAGAAGAAGGGGAAGAAGCAGACGAGGGAGGAAGTAGACGAGAAAGAAAGAATGGAAGGAAAGAGGAACCCCCAAAAAAGACGAAAAATAAGGGGAAAGCAGCAGAATTCGGGAAAATGAAAGGTAATTGTCTTTCTTTTTGAGGCGCGGGGAGCTTAAGGGCACAAAGGGCATACAACAAAAAAGGAGAAAAAGAAAAGACAACTAGCTTGAATCCCAACGGTCTGATGTACAGATCGAGGGTTCAATCTCGATTGGGGCCGTTGGAAAGCTATTACGAATTTTCCCGATCAGTTTACCCTAAAAATTTGCCAGTGCTTCTCTCCTCAACTATACAAGCAGTGAGGAAGAAGGTGGAGGGGTTAAGACGTTCACTGCCTAACAAATAAGCAGTGAGGTTCTGGGTTCAATTCCGACCTTGCCCTTTCTTCCCATTTTTGCCCCCCAAAAAAATAAAAACCCAAATGTCAAAGTTCTTCGGATGAAACTATAAACCCAAGGATCCATGTGCGAATCGACACAGAACATTGTGCGCACATGTTAAAAAACCAGTTTCCACCTTTCAAAAGAGTAGGCCAGGGTCGTGCCGGTAGAAACATGTGATAAAATTCGGGAAAGGGAAGAAAAAAACACATGCACATAGGTGCCCGTGTGCAGAAAAACTATCCCTGTACTCGGAATGCGGATGCCTACAGAGGGAGGGAATGGTCGCCTAGGCAAAAATCTCACCATTGAAGAAGAAGAAGAAGAAGAAGAAGAAGAAGAAGAAGATGATGATGATGATGATGATGATGATGATGATGATGATGGTGCTACTGCTGATGGTGGTGATGGTGAGGGTGGTGGTGGTGGTGGTGGTGGTGGTGCCGCTGCTGCTGCTAGTGGTTATGGTGACATAACAGTTTGGGATTTTTGTTAATCATTGTAAAAGGATTATTCCTACCAAGCCTCAAGTTGTGTTTGTTTGCGTGTACGAGCATATGTGTATAATTACGTATACGTGATGGTTACCCATGTATCTGCCAATGCACCTGTCTTTACACAAATGAAATGATTAAGGGTTTGGAAGAAGAACAACAGCAACATCAATCACAGCAACAAGAGCAGCAGCAGCAACAACAACAACACCACTGAAAGATGTAAAAAAAATGATAATTTTTTTTAAAAAGATGTTGTTAGTTCAGTGCCGAGCGAGTTTGTAATGACATACAGCTCTCAAGTGCACCTGCTTAAAAGGGGAAGGCAGCTGTTTTCAATCTTCAGAAATAACTTCTCCGCTCTTAGCGGCAATTTAAAAGTTAGGTTCAGTTAGAACATTTTACAAAACACCAAACACGGCCCGTTACATTAAATCATGTTCCTTTTCCAAAAATTTCCAGGTGGCGGCTAACTCAATAACTCCCTCTTTTAAGCTTCTACAGTGTCTTTATATTTTATTCACATTAAGTAAATACTACTTCCCCCCGTGTTCCTTTATACCTCCCCTTTTCTGGGTTTCCGATGTTCCTCCTTTCCATGCTTTCTTAAGACAATCGGCTCAACACACAAGTAAGTTTTCCTTGTTATTGTGATTTACCCCCGGATAAATTTGACCTCCTCTACAAAATCACCTGGAGAGAGTCGAACTTCGCCAGGCTTCATCATTACCCTAAGATATACCTGTGTCGGAAGAGGACAGACCAGGTGTTTAGAGTGATGCGCATTGCGCTCTAGTTAGCATGCTGCACCCGATTCGAATTTCGACACATCAAGAGAAGATTTTTCTCTGAGATTATCAGTTAGCCGATACCCCCCCCACCCCCCCCCAAAAAAAAAAAACAGTCTTTGGATGAGACTATAAAACCGAGGCCCCGTGAGCGAACTCACGTAGAACATCTGCTCACACAGTTTAAACCCGTTGTTCCGCTTTTCGGAGGAATAGGCAACTGTGTGCTGGTGGGAAACGATGACAAAATTTACAAAAGAACTGCATATACACGGAGCACTGCTGAAAAAAGCGACTACGATGTGCTATTCCTTTATCCCACGAAGTAAGAAGAATTTTTTTAAATTTTAAAATAAATTTTTAAATACAACAACAACAATCAGCCAAACAACAACGACATCCAGAAAACATCAACAACAACAACAGCAACAACGCCAACATCGAACGAACAACGAGCCAACGCACAACAGTCCACCAAAAACAACAATTTTATTTTATGCTTATAGATTTCAAGGATATATGGAAAAAGCACTCATGAGCTTATTTGTATATCCTGTCCCCGGTAAGTGTAGCGGTTTTATGTCAATCTTGTCCATCTTTTTCCCCCTGCACACAATGGCCACTCTTCCGATCCACTGCAACGGGTTTTAAACTGAGATCGGAACCCGGGGTCAGCAGATCACGAATGCATCCACTAGGCTTATCCGTCCCCCCAACAACTCCAACACCAACTACAACAGCCAACATGAACAACACACACACCACCAAACACACAAACAGCTAACAGACAAACAACAACACACCAACGCGAACACAGCCAACATGAACATACAACAAACCAACCACCACAACCAGCCAACATGAACATACAACACCACCACAACAGCCACATAACAACAGTAACAACAACACCACACACAACAACAGCCAACAGTGAACATACAACACCCACACACCACACATCCAACATGAACAAACACACCACCACCAACAACAGCCACATTAACAACAACACCACCACCACAACAGCCACATGAACAACAACAACAACACCCAACAACAACATCCACATGCAACAACACGAGCCAACAAGTGAACAACAACAGCCAACAACAACACAAAACGGGAAGAGGAAGGCAGGTAAAGAAGAAAGAAAGAAAGATACCAGAACTGAACACATAAATAAAATAAAAGACCAAAGAAGCAGGGAGAAAAGAAAAAAGTAAAAGACTGACAGAAATAAGAGTAAGGATAAATGAAACAAAGAACAGGACGAGGAATATACAACAGAAGAAGCAACTATCCAACTGTAGGAAATAGGACATAAAATAGAAGAAATACTCCATCCGAGGATGAGAGAAGCTTAAAACACTGAATAAAACCACAGAAAGAATGAATGGTAATAAAAAAAAAAGATCCAACCAGGACCGGAACGAAAAAAATAAGAAACTCAAGAAATAAGTTTAATAACTAAAAAATAAGACGCAGAAAAAATGAAAAGGTAATAAAAAAGAAGAAAAAAAAGAATAGTCGACGGTGGGGGGGGGTGGGGTGGGGGGGGGGGGTGGTAGGGGGAGGGGAAGACCGAACTACTATTTTAGAATCACAACGACAACGATAGCGCTGATCTGAGCGTTGGACAGCGACGCAGGGAAGAAGAAATGCAGACACTCGTACACTCTCTTGCAAACATCAACATCAAAAGTGAACACAGATGGTTCTGCTGTAACAAAACGACAACTCGCAGAACTGATTCAATGACATAATACATTAATAATAATAATAATAAAAATAATAATCTAATAATAATAATAATATATGAAATTATAGAGCGCTATATCTTTGCAATTACAAATCAGAGCGCTTCCATTCAATCCGCCTCCCACACAAGCCAACCAACAATGATTAACAATATTCTAATACAATTCAAATGTACACACACACGACCACAAAAAGTAAAGAAACACACGACAACAAAAATACACACACACACAATAAACAACACACAACAAAAAAAACACACACACACACACACGACGACACCAGCACAACAAGTTGTATTGGTACAATTCAGCAGGGTGATTGAATTTTGGCTTCAAAGGCAGGGATCAGACATAGAATGACACAAGATGGAAAATCTTATGTTTGAAAATAGGTACGTTTGTTGAGGCTCGCGGATTATCAGCTGTCGTCTAAAAAAGTAATGGCCTTCTCTTTCACAGAAGTGAGAGAGGTGAGGTCATAACCATATTGATGACCAAAATAGAGAAATAGCGACGGCCAACGAGTGGGGATTGGTGAATCTAGGCGTATTCGTAAGCTCAAGGATGACCTGCATGCAGAGCGTTAGGAGGCAACGAGAACGGGCGGTTCACAGGTGCGAAGACATCACTGTAGGTATGAGGGTGCTGTTTTTTAGGTGGAGAGACCTTTGTAACAGAGGGGTCACAGAGGGACACTGAGTGGTGTGAAAGGGGGGGGGGGGGGAGGGGGGGGGGGGGGGGGGGTGGGGGGGGGTGTTGGATGGGGGGGGGGAGGGGGAGCGAATCCAGAACAGAGCCAATAGAATATCCTGACCTTAAAAGATAATACTGTCTGCAAGGTAAAATATTAACATACACATCTCATCAATCATCAGTAGTGCCCGTTACCGATTTTTGGCTTTCGGCGTGCGGGGGAGAAAAACAACGAAAGCAGACGATGCCGAAGGTAAGTAGCCGGTCCTCCATCCATTCTCAGTCCAATCAGGCTCTGCGCAGTTAGTGCCGAGTCATTCACCTGGTGCCATTCCTCTGATTTTGTTCCATATTGTCCATGTCCTTCGTTCTGTTCTGTCTTTCCCCTCTTCTTTCTGCCACAACTTCGAGTTTGCCCTGTCAGTACACTTTTTTGCGTTACTGTTTTTAGTATGGCAGAGTGTTGTGGCGGGTATTGACGAGTCACGAACCATGTCAGCTTTTTTTATTCTATCTTGACAGAAGGTGAGAAGGGGATTTCCTGTGGTACACTTCAAGCCCGTTATTAATTTGACTGACTCTTGACAAATTCATTGGTTCATGCTTTCGTTCTCTGCCATGATATGCCCATCAGTTGTTTCTATGGCATTAGCTTTCAAATAACTGGATTTACGGCTATGCTGTGATTCAACATCAGCATTCAAAGTCACACTGTTCTTCACTTCCGTACAAGCAGGATAGTCTGGACATTAGGCTTAGTAGAAGCTTTTAGTTTAAATTATTGGCGTAAAAATACTGATCAATTCCG
The DNA here is from genome assembly GCA_028751875.1 of Rapana venosa. NCBI lineage: Eukaryota > Metazoa > Mollusca > Gastropoda > Neogastropoda > Muricidae > Rapana > Rapana venosa. The sequence goes on along the minus strand of CM054149.1, from coordinate 56,424,847 downwards.
TTAACTTTTCCATTATGTTAGGGAGAGTTTTGGTCATGAGAAGATGTGCCTAGGCTAGTCTGACTTTGATTGTCATTTACGTCGATCGGCCCGTCGCATTAGTGAGAGGTAGCGCCAAGGTGTATTTAAAAAGCGTCTACCTACCTCCAGTTGCTGGCTGTTCAATGTAAATTTTTTATAGTTAGCAGTGGCCTTTTGCTCGTAGCATGTTTCACAAGTACTTTACTTTTCTCCGAGCTCCACACACATGCTCACACTCATCACCATATGCTCCAGACTCTGTTTCTGCAATCTGGTCGTACGATCTTGCAGCTCTTCACGTTCACCTTACCATCAAAAGCTCGCCTCATCCAAGCCCAAAGACGAGGATCAATGTCGATCGAGGCAAACCGAAAGTTGTTGACCGACATCTGCCTGCCAATGGAGCATGGTAGTAGTGGAAGTCATTGGCAGGGTCTCGTCTCATAAAGACTTTTCCAAGAACAGATTACAACAGGGACTTGCGCGACCGACTAACAAGGGACCTTGTCCACCCGCCAACTGTGTTTATGAACAGTACTAAACTCAGCCGACCTGATTGATCATAATCGACGTGACACTGTGCTCCCTGTGTAGTGTATAGTGCAAGACATGGTTGCACTAGTCCTTCAAACATGCCTAAACATTCTGAGCGACACTGCCACAGTGCCACTTACGTGGCCATCCTGTCGAACAGCCTCCTCTTGAAGCCGACTAAAGTTGTGGAAACAGTGTCTCTCTGTAGTTGAAGATGTTTTTTTCTATCCGCGATGTGGCAGTCTAAAAATCTTGTTCTCCTCATTGTGCATCCCTCCCCCGCTGCCTGAAGAACCCACTTGTTTCCCTCTGCACAGGTGTATCTTTTTCTTAAAACCTACTGCTCCTTCTGAGCTCGATTCAAACATCTAACACTTTGAGTCCATGATCCTTGCTAGCCGTGGCTGATAGGCTGATGTGTTTCTATAATTTTGCATTGGCGTAAATTCACGCCTTCTTGGGCCGCGCTATGATGAGTGATACAGTGTCCATTCTGTGTGCCAAACGTTTTGTCTCCAAATCTCTGACAGACTAGCTATAACATGTTGTGATGACTGTTCTCTTCGCCCACCAATAGCCTTAACTATCTCTGCAGGTATGTTGTCTGCTCCTGGGACATTTTTCTCCTACTGGTAAACCTGCCAGATGCGGTATCTTTCCACTTCTTCCCTCACATAGAGCGTTAATGGTCGAGGGTATCTCTTGAGTTGCTTTAGCTTCCTCTTCTATTTATAGCTCATTGTCAGGTTGGATTGGAGGTTATGCTTTTGTATAGTTCTTGCGATGACAATACTCCCAGACCTCTACCCCCAACTGTACAATGCAGCTCTCGCTGTCTTTCTGTGAGGTGTCCGAGCTGTCCTTCCAATGACTGATGACTTTGGTTTGAAGTGGTTTTGTGAGTTTCTTCATTGTCCGTATGCCTTTTATAAAACAACTGGTTGCCCACGATTCATGCTTTTTTTTCGCTCATCAATCACATTGCATCATGACCACCTTCACCTTACTCTCTGTGGCCTTAGCCATTCTGAATTCTTCACAAAGATTGCTTGGCCTCGCACCGCTATTCTACTTTAGGCGGTATTGGAAGACCTGGTTACTCGGTTTCAGTGCTCTTTCTTGTCAATCGCAGAACAGTTCCAAGAAGTCATAGGTAGTCCCATCAAAACGGATGGTGTTTATTTATCTCCTCTGAACTGGACGACCCCGACGGTACCCCCTCCTCATGCTCGTCTTTTCTCCCGGACTTTAACTGGCCCATTATCAGTTGTTGGTGACGTCACTTGCGACTTTCACTATCGTCCCAGGACGGTCTTATGCCGCAACAAAAAACGTCCCCCAACAATCTCGCTTGGAAAGATCACTCGACACATCTGGCATCCTTTTACTTCTTCTTTCAGTTTGTCCAACGTCAAATTTGATGAAGGTGTGGTTTGGCGGAAGCTTGTTTGTTTTTCTTCAGTTCAATTTTAGCGAACACCAGCAGCACAAGATCGTGGCCGCTGCCTATGTCAGCTCCAAGGGTAGGTCTTCTTGCTTGTTCTGGCGTCTGTTGAAATGCTAGGATTTGAAGCGCCGTGTGTTAAAGCCCTAAAATCTATTATGGGGTTATGGACTTGCCATAATGGGGCCAGCCATGCTTCTCACTCACCTTGACTGCTTGTGGGATAGAGGGGGATTGGCAATCAAATGGTACAAGACCTAGTGGGTGCAACGGCAAAACTCCAGACAGACGTAGTCCCCTGACGTTGGTCGTCTCCAGTTCCAAACTGAAACTGACCAAAATCTGTCCGGCCCTTGGTGTAAAGACAGCTCAAGGACCTACCTTAGGCGACTTAAAAATATCAACATCCCCTTGAATGAATGCCACGATGTCTTTCTTGGGTACTCCTCATAATGGTCTCTTTCAAGATCTTCGTAAAATAAATTCTTCTACTTTTATCAATCCACCGCATGGTCAGGATGAATGGGCATAAGATTTGCTATGATGGTGGATGTTCTCGGGTGATGGCACACAGGTATTAACACAAGCAAGATATGCGTTTCTTTTCCACAGCAGAAACAGGATGAACTGAAGTACGTATACCCAAAAAGAGCAAACAGGGTATCAGACTTTTGTAGTTTAAATTTCTGAATTCTGAAAAATAAACGTTTCAAAATCTTAAAATGAAAACTTTGTTTACTTGCAACACGGAATTATGAAAGGTGAACACATGCATCAAAGTAGGATCTGCGCACCTTATGTTTCTTGAAGATAAGCAAGAGATGGAAGTATGATTTGAAGATAGCAAAGGTAGAAGTATGCATTTGAATAATTAGCAAAAAAGGTAGGTAGTAATAGCATTTCGAAGATAGCAAAGGTAGCGGAGTCCATGCATTTGAACATAACCAAAAGGTAGGAGTATGAGCATTTGAACACTACCAAAGGTAGCATACCATTTAGAACGATAGCAAAGTAGGGATATGCATTTAAAACTACAAAGACAGGGATATCGCATTCGACATCAAGCACAGGTGGGGCATGTGCATTTAAAACTACACCAAGACAGGGATATGCATTTAAAGATAACAATGTAAGAGCTAGTCGCATTATAAGACAGATCACCAAAAGGCAGGTATATCACAATAAAACTAACAAAGATCATCCGGATAGATGCATATTGAAACAGAGCCAAGACAAAGGCAATGTATTCGAAGATACAAATACATTATGGGGCATATTCTTTTGACAGCCCAGTTGTAACGATTTAGGACTATCTGTGTGGATTAGGCTGAATGCAAGGCTGAATGGGGTGAATCAAAAGAAAGGTGGCTAAGCACCGTAAAGATAACACAAGTTAGGGCTTTTGAATGCTCCTTTCCCTTCACTCTATCCCATAGTCCCCTTGCGACACCATGGTGTGAGGGGGTGGCCACCAACTAGAATAATTTGCGAACCGAGCTTCTCCACTCATCATCCTCGCGGATTCCCTCTTGCTATTGTACAAACCTATGAATGTACATACTGGCAGAAACAAGCTTCAGACACTCCTTCCAAGTCCGCACCAAAACCAAATCACTTCACACAAAAAAAGTCAAATAAGAAGCGGCGACGAAAACACACAATGGCGGATGAAACTGGGGAGGAAGTAACTGTCTTTTTGGCAGGAAACTAAGAATCGGAAACGATTTGAACACTCTCTTTAATAGCAGGAGTAAAGAGAAGAGCAAACAGGTGTAGATGAACCTGAGGTAATGTTTGAAGCCACCAAACGTAGGCACAAATAAGAGAGAACAAAAAAGGTAATAGAAAATAGTGGACTGATATAAGGATAGATATATATTTCAAAAACAAATGAGGCAGCAAAGAACAGAAAGAAAGAAAGGAGGAAGGAAGGAAATAGAACACAAGAAAGAAAGAAACAGAAAGTGCACTAAATATATAAAATGAAAAATGAAATGACAGAAAAAAGACAGAGATGATAACGAACAAGTAAGAAAATAATAAGACAGAAATAAAAGGAAAGGAAAGGACATGTATAAAAGGAAATCAAAGAAATGCCATAAAAAAAGAAAAACATCTCCCAGATCGAAAAGAAAGAAAATCAAATAAAAAGAAAGACTGGAAAGAAAGGGAGGGAAAAGGAACACCCAAACGAAAGAAAGAAATGACGATAGTACGGTAATAATCTAATCAAGATAACAAAACTGACAGAACATAACAGACCAAACAGTTTTTTCCAAATTTCCTTCGTACCCAAAAAAAAACGGATGTTAGCCGAAAATACATCAGAGGATACCGCAGTAACAGTAGCCCAGGCCAGTGTCTCTTAACTTCTGTTTCAGTGGACCTCAATGGTGAGGACCAAAGAGTAATAGCCCACCCATTCATACTTCTCTGACTCTGAGATCGCAGTAAAACACAGTCTGGAACATTTGCCTGTTTGTAGGAAGATACAGGTTATGGTTTGTATTGGACTTGTCACGTAAGAGGGCAATTATATATACTAAGAACAATACGTGTGAGCGGTTCGTGTGCTGCCGTACGGCTACGCGCGCGAAGCGCGTGTGTGTTCAGTGGCCGTGTGTGACTGTTGTAGTGATCCCGCGCATTAATGAATGTGAGACGTAGCAGTGCGTGCGTATATTGGCGTGGTCAAGTCCAAGGCTTCAAACTATCAAATCAAATTTTTTGATTATAATTTCCAGAGTGTACATAGAATACAGCAATCGCATTTTAGTTTTCATCAAGCCGCACTCTATCAATGGAACAACATAAAAACAACACTGTTTGTGTGTGTGTGTGTGTGTTGTTGGCTGGTGTGTCGTTGTGTGTGTGTGTAGTGCGTGTGTGTGTGGTGTGTGTGTGTGTGTGTGTGTTTGCGTTGTGTGTGACGTGTGTGTGGTGTGATGTTTGTGTGTGCTGTGTGTCGTGTGTGGTGTGTGTGGTTGTCGAGTATGTTGTGTGTGTGTGTGTGTGTGTGGTGTGTGTGTGTGTGTGATGATGTGTGTGTGGGTTGTGTGTGTGATGTGTGGCTGTGATGTCTGGTGTGTGTGTGTAGTGTGTGTGTGTGTGTGTTGTGTGTGTTTGTGTGTTGTGTCTGTGTGTGTGAGTGGTGTGTGCGTGTGTGTGTGTGTGTGTGTGTGTAACGCATAATGCGCACCTGCGAGCACATCCAGACAATCACCTGTATCTTTCTCCACAACTGCAAAGATTCCAGACTTGTTTTTGCGGCGTTTCTCTCGAAGAGTCAGAAGTCTGCGTGGAAGTTATTAAGTCGCGTTGGTCACGCATTAGTGTCAACTGACCAGAACAGATCACGCCCGGCCTGTGCTACTGCCACTGTAGCACCTGACACTTGCTGCTCATTTCCGCAGACGATCTGGTCGACTAGAGTAGAAGCAAGAGAGTGCGGCTTGTACAACTAAGAAATTCCCAAAAGAATCAGCACTCAACTCAACTCAACACCACTTCAACTCACTTAACCAAACTGCACTAACGCCGCTGAATGGTTAGGTAGGAGCTCTACGTAACCCTCAAAGGGTTCTCATCACTCATTCTCTGCTCAAAGCTCATCTCTCTGCCGTTCCCATCGTCATCGCATACGTTTAGTCCGTCCGAACTCAAAATCTCCTTCTCTCGTCACTCTATCACTTCCTCCTCTCTCTCAGTCTCATTATTTAAGCAAACAGTGGAAGATGAAGTTCAATTTGTGCTGTTCTTGTTCCATATTAGAAAAATGTAATGACAGAATTACATTCCGTTAAGTATAGTAGAACAGCCTAAAACTATTTAGATTCGTCAACTCCATGGCATCTAGTCACAGCCAGAGATTGTGCGCACCCATCGCTGGATATTTGTGTAAAGCCACTTAGAACTAGTAGAGAAATCTTGGGTTTCTTTAATTTATAACTATATATTTTGAGACTGATTTTTATGTATGCTGTTAAGTTGTGGGTATAAACAATACATTTGTATTTTTTGGTTATACTATTCTCTGTTCTCACTAAAATACTGAGCAGTTTGCGAACCTCCCACCCCCCCCCCGCCCCTTTCATGTATGGGTCCAATCTATGGCCTTTTTGTGAATAACAACTTGTCGAGTCTTCATCCCCCCCCAACACTCCACCCCCATCCCCCTGCCCTCCCCCCTCTCTACTCTGGTCGAACTCCTCTCTCTCTCATCACTCAAAAACAAAAGATTGTGTTTCCAACCTGATACGGCCCACAGTCCCCTGTGCCCTATGTTGGTCATATTCTTGCATGATGATGTGCATATTCCTGTTTCATTGTCTATTCATATGTTTTCCATACGTGACAACTGTGGTGTTCTCAATCTAAGAAAGTCTTTTTTCGGAAGGCAAAAATATTTTTTTTCTATCTTAGATCGTCTGATGATCTATATTGTAATCAAAACGGTTGCAAAATTATTGCTGAAAGCGCACTGAAATTACGACACATTACCAGCCTAAGTTTTTCCAATTAGATTATACCATTTGTTACTTAAACTAAAGTACAATATATATAATATTAGAACTCCAGCATTTTGTAACACACCTAAATGAAACAATCTTATAATTAACGGTGCCTGTAACTCACAGCAAGATAATATTGAAAATTTCACATACCAATTTTCTCATTGGATGGACTGAATATCAGCATTCTAGAATGTTCTTTAATTATTTTTAAGTTATTTGCTTATTGTGTTCCGGTTGTTCATCCTTGCTATTACTTTGTGCTTCAGCTTTTGAAATTGAGTTCAATGTCAGAGCTTAAAGTCGAGCATCCGTTTATTTAGATAGCTCTTGTTGGGTTTGTTTTTGTTTTTGGTTTACATTACGATTTTAATGGCCACTTGTTGATTTTTCGTTTTGAATTAAATTTGTAATTACAAAAAAGAAAATCACGTATATATAACCCCCCGTTTCGTCAATAGGGCCAACATGGCAATGACAATAAAATTGGTCAATAGCGGTCAAATAAACGCCTCGTCTCAATATCTCGATCATTCAGTCATCGGGCCACTCAATGAGTCATGATCAAACACCTCCCGTTCCCACCTCTCCTCTGTCTCTCTCCTCTAAAGATCTCTGTCTCTTCTTCACTCATCATCTCTCTCATCAATCATTACATCTCGCACCACTCACTCTCCCAACCTCCAAACTCTCTCTCGACATACCCCCCCCCCCCCCCCCACTCTCCCCTTCCTCACCCGCCTCACATCCCCCCCACACACCTCCGCCACCTTCCAGCTCTCATAACAATTCCTATCACGGCTCACCTCTCACTCCCTCTTCATGTCCAGCACACAACCCTCTCTCCCAATCTCGTCACCTCCACTCATCGGTCTCTCCACGCGACCTCGTCGACGACCCCTTCCATCTACTCCACCCACTCTCACCTTCATCACCCCCCTTCCTCCCCACCCCCCCACTCTCAACACCTCCCCTCTCTCCCCTTCGCGTCCCTCTCTACCACGCTCCTCAGTCATCCCCTCACAATGGATCTCCTCTCATACACAAGCCAACAACACTTACTCCCACTCTCCTTCATCCGTCACTCTCTCCCTCTAACTCCCCGTCCCCTCCTCATCCTCCTCTCTCGTCCCTGCTCCATCACACATCAACCCCGTCTCCAAACTCTCCTCAATCCACCCCACGTCGGCTACAAATCTAGTCTCATCAACAACATCTCTTCACTCACTCGTCTCCATCATCCCCCCATAATGAATGTAAATATAGTGTTGGGTCACTAACATCAATGAAAAATGTTATACGAGACTGGTTTTCGGCTATTGTATGGAGAAACCCAAGGTATCACCTTAATCAAAAATGTACATCTATATCTTAAGCCAACTGTAGTCAAAAATTGATCGAGTTGCAAGTCTAATCAATAAGATTCGGAATGCGAACATATTAACAAAGTAGCACAAGATTCAGTGTATATCGTACATTTTAAGATTATCTGTAATCTAAGACAACGAACTTTTCCTTGGTCGCCTAATAAGACATAATCCGATGAACAGTTTTGATTCAAATTACTAGACTAGAAATATCAGACCAACCAGACCACAGAAAGACGCAAACAAACAAACCGTTTCTGAGCAAGATCATCCCATTGTTCATTTTTTCATTGGAGCTACTAGACAACAGAAATGCACTTTCTTTTTCAACATGCACAGTTTTCTCATGACTTACGCACTAGAAGATCATCCCAGAAAAAAAATAATAGTATTATCCTTCGCCACAACTTCATTTCAGTAAGTATTAATGGCAAGTTGATACGTTGACGTCCATGAACTTGGCAAGACATAGTGTAGTCATGCATACAAACGCCGCTATTGTCCATATTGGAAAACTCAGTGTATGATATCCTTTGATTTACTGGCTGTTATCCCCCCGTTACAAGATGTGACATTGTTCCACTGTGATGCCATAGTTTAAACACACAAACACAAAATAAAACCCATCCAAGTCATTCCTGATAGCCCACAATAAGATATTTGTAACTGTGGTGGTATGGCCTCATACAAATAAAAAATTCTTGAGTTCTGAGTCACTCTCTCAGACTCTCACAACTCACCTCAACGTCTCGCACTCTAATCTACTCTCTTCGAACACTCTCGGGCGGTTGCAAACGGTCACGAAACTCACTCGTGTCACTCACTCCTCTTCTCATCATTAGACAGGCCATAAATCAGTGTGATCTCTATCACTCTCTCAACGTCGTCTCTCTCTCTCACTGTCATCGTCTCTTCAGTCTGTCTGCAGAGTACTACAATATCTCCAGTAAGCCCTCACCAGAACACTGATCACTTAGTGATCGTTGGTGAAGTAGGATGCTGGTAGACTAACATGCCTTTTATTTTTTCATTTGCTATTACCTAAAAATTCAACGTGTTAACCCAAAAAATATCCATGATATCATCAACAACATCATCATCATTACGCCTTGGTCGTGGACGACACGTTGAGAGTAACACACGCACGGACGCGTGCAAGAGGACCGCCCAAATGTTTCTTCCTGTGCCTGCTTTTCCAGGAGGTTTGGTACACAAGTAAGTGGCCGGTCCACTTCCTTGATTTTGTATATCCACTTTTGCGTGGTCGTGCCCCCTATGTGGGCCAAGTACCTTGCTCTCCATCCACCATCCCTGCAGGACTGACTTTGACAGGCAGTTAAGCCTGTTGTGGATGGCCAGAACGCATTCAAAATTTTCCCTCCGTTTGAACCTGTAGTCTACAATCTCTTAGCATATGCTCAGCCAGTTGCCAACCTCGATCCTGCTGCCAGACGTAGTCCGTGAGTTTTACGTGTCACTCTCTAGTAGTGTGATGTCAATAAAGATCCGCCTTAGGCACTATCATCTCAAAGGCTCGAATGCTACGTCTAAAACCTTGGCAGTGAGTGTCCATGCTCACAATCTGTAGCAAGAGCAACATGAAGTGACGAGTGCCTTGTATAGTCAGACCATTAAGTGACGGAAGGGTTTCATTGAATGTTAATTGTAGTCTCCCACAACACTTTCGCACAGCTTAGTCATGGAGGAGATTGCCGACAAGCAAGTCCGATCTTACCACTTGTGTGCTCGTAACTACCTAGTGGTGATGTACGCTCCCCCAGTTTACTTGAAAGTTTCCACTCCCTAAGTGTCCCTACGCGCCAACTGACCACTATTGATGCTCGGTTGTGAAGTGGTCGGGTGTGTGGTACTGTTTCACTAGGTATCTTGCCTCATTTCCGAGCTGAACGTCACAAACCGTGGGTATTGGCTGAACAGTTCTCGCCGTCTGGTGCATGAGATCCTAGGATTCCTTGCACGAGCGGCCCCTGAGATCAATATCGTCACTTCGAATCGAGAAGATGTGCAGACTGTCCTCTACCACCTATAGTGAATTGGTTGGTCTTGACAGGAAGTCAAGGAGTGGCACTCCTGCCATGATTGTTCACCAGGAACACGAAGACACGTTGAAAAATAACCGGGGGATAGCGTGTGCAGACCTTTGTCGAACACCAACTGAAGCCTCCGAAGCACTCATCCCCTGAATTTCACACCACCCATAGAGGACTGCGGCATTGGGTGATCTTGCACTACCAGAACCGCCTGATGACATGAAATCAGGTCCCTCAAGTCGAAGTTAATAGTCTCAATCTCTCATGACTTTGCCACAGAGCTTCTTGCCACAGCACAACGGTCCGAAAGGCCTTCTTGAAGTCAATGAATTGTTGATAAGGGCTGTAGAAGATGTTGGAGGGTGCCTTCACTACAATGAGCATGTTCTGTATGTAGAATATCGCTCGAACAGTGCTCGACCTGGTCCTGAATCCTTCCAGTTCGTTTCATCTGATAGGGATTTCTTCTGCTTGTGGTTTCATTCGTACAAAAGGCAATTGCGTAGCAAAACATTGTCTTGGCATGTGACCATATCATACAGATTGTTCTGTAATTTTGGGCACTTCTTCAGGGGACTCCCTTTCTTTGGAAGTGGAACTATTATGGACTTAGGTCCCTAGTTTAAGCTAGGAGTGCCAACCTTTCAGGTCCAGAAGATTGCCGTTGGACAGATGATTGTTTAGATAGCACTAGATCAACACTGTGCGGCCGTCCGTACTTGATGAGGCTCAGCCGGATGTTGTTTCAATCCCATGGTGACTTGCCCTCCTTTCAAGGCACTTACTAGCATCTTTCTAATATCTCTTCCTCCAGCACCTGTTGTGCTTTCAGGACTCTGATTGTCTGGGATCTTGCTCGTCGAAAGTTTTTTTTTTCGGATCAGTCCTACAGCTTGTCGTTGTACAGGGTATCTTGCAATATACTCTGTCCATCACTTCATTGATAGTGGCCGCTCACTATAAGTACGTTTTGACCCCAACTTTGTCATCAATAACGGAGGTCTTTGCTGCTGGGACATATTGGATAGTAACCATATGGTCTTGTAGGAGCCTCCTTGCTGTCCTCCTTTCGCCAATTGAGCCTATTCTCAAACCTTGGAGCAGTCGTTCTGACAATCCAGTTTGACCCCATGGGCCTGAGTCCATCTCTCTAGATTGACCCAGTTGACATGTTCTATCAACTTTTCTCGGCCGTTTTCTTAGGTATTACTTTCGTGGGTTTTGCGTTCTTCTCAACTGTGCTTACTAGCTCCCTGAATTGATCGCACCAGGTCCAGGATATCGATTGTAACCCTACAGTTTTGGTTCTTTCTTTTTTTTTTCCTTTCTTTTTCCCAAGGATCTCCATCCGGCTGTCCATCCAGAATGCGTCTTTCTTAATGTTCTCCTTGATGGTTGTGAGATGTACAATCATGGAGGTTAAAGTCAAAGCTGCAAATCCTGCCCCCTTCTCAGCTATAAACAAAGATTAATCACAGTCGACTACGAGGTCTTTCAGCTTTTTCCAGTTTTAAAACGCAAACCGGGGATTTCCTCATCGTGTTCTTGGTCATTTATTTTCAGCTTGCGCGATCTGTATGGTCATGATGTATCCAACAAGACGTGGTCCACTGCCGATATCAAGCGCCAAAGGAAAGTTCTTCTTGTCTGGCTTTTTTGTTGAGGCTTGTGCGCGATACCACTAATCGTTTTGGGGGGCCAATATGTAATCATCTGTTATGTATCTTTCCATTCGGTGAGTGGCCCGACGTCGTTCTTCTCTTGATGTCTTGTGGGTGTATAAGGGCGTTTGCGGACAGTAAGATTGTGGCTAGCTGCAAATATCCAAAAAGTCACAGAGACCCGTCTCTATCGTTGGTTACGTCCACGCCCAAAAACAAACGGCCTATTGTCCCTGTCCCTGGCCATTTGTACCATTAGGCGTCAGGGTCCCGATACTTTTTAGCATTCCAGCCGCCCTGAAACACGAGAAAGTCCTTCTTATCTACGAGTTGATATAGAATGACTCTCATCGCAAACCCTGTAGAAACGCATGAGATTGCAATCATCATCTTAGTCTTATGTTGGTAGCATAGACTTGTATATGGTCAGTTGTTGTAGGGTTTAGCTGCGGCGATAAAAAAACATCACCGCATTGATAACAGTCTTAAACATCATGAGATTGTGTGAGCGTGGTGTAAAACAAAGCTGATGACAGCTGTTAGTTCTCTCTTGTTGACAAGAAATCCTACACCCATCTTGTGTTCTTGGATAGTCGTCTTCCACAATACCATAGTTTGTGATCTTCTGTGGTTGTTTCGGCCGAATCCGAGAAAACCAACGACCTTCCCAGTACCAAGTATGTCCCATGTCGTTATCTTCGTAATTCATGGTTACATTCTTGGAGTTTCCCGAGCATAGGCCGTGCAAGGTGACGTGATTTGTTCCATGTACCAATGATGGTTCTCTCAGCCTGGAGTTATGAGCGTCCTCTCAGCTCGCTAATATTTTTACACTCCTCCATCCTGGTAACGTTCCCAATGGAAGGCGGTGTGTTCGTTGAGATGATTCCGGGCCTCCAAACCACGCGAAATTCCGGCATGTCTTTCTTGCAGGTACTGTCCTTCATAGTTTAGGGCAGAAAAGCCAACAGAATACATGTGCTTGGAAGGTTGTTTGTTCAGTGGCCAGGAGCGAGTTTTGTAATGGACATTCCAGCTCTCAACGCGCACCACTGCTTAAAAGTGAAGGCAGCTGTCTTCAATCTTCAGAAATAACTTCTCCGCTCTTCAGCGGCAATTTAAAAGTTAGGTCAGTAGAACATTTTACAAAACACCAAACACGGCCCGTTACATTTAAATCATGTTCCTTTTCCAAAAATTTCCAGGTGGCGGCTAACTCAATAACTCCCTCTTTTAAGCTTCTACAGTGTCTTTATATTTTATTCACATTAAGTAAATACTACTTCCCCCCGTGTTCCTTTATACCTCCCCTTTTCTGGGTTTCCGATGTTCCTCCTTTCCATGCTTTCTTAAGACAATCGGCTCAACACACAAGTAAGTTTTCCTTGTTATTGTGATTTACCCCCGGATAAATTTGACCTCCTCTACAAAATCACCTGGAGAGAGTCGAACTTCGCCAGGCTTCATCATTACCCTAAGATATACCTGTGTCGGAAGAGGACAGACCAGGTGTTTAGAGTGATGCGCATTGCGCTCTAGTTAGCATGCTGCACCCGATTCGAATTTCGACACATCAAGAGAAGATTTTTCTCTGAGATTATCAGTTAGCCGATACCCCCCCCACCCCCCCCCAAAAAAAAAAAACAGTCTTTGGATGAGACTATAAAACCGAGGCCCCGTGAGCGAACTCACGTAGAACATCTGCTCACACAGTTTAAACCCGTTGTTCCGCTTTTCGGAGGAATAGGCAACTGTGTGCTGGTGGGAAACGATGACAAAATTTACAAAAGAACTGCATATACACGGAGCACTGCTGAAAAAAGCGACTACGATGTGCTATTCCTTTATCCCACGAAGTAAGAAGAATTTTTTTAAATTTTAAAATAAATTTTTAAATACAACAACAACAATCAGCCAAACAACAACGACATCCAGAAAACATCAACAACAACAACAGCAACAACGCCAACATCGAACGAACAACGAGCCAACGCACAACAGTCCACAGTAAAAAAAATTTTTTTCCAGAGGGTGTTGAATAAGCAATGATTTGCTTTTTTATCAAGCCACTTCTAAGAACAAATTTCTTAATGTTTTAACTAAAATATTTACTTTTATTGCATCCTTTCCATTAAATTAAACCAGTAAAAAGAGGGAAAATCGATAACGTAATACATTGAAGGGGTACAAATTACCACCTAATATACACGCACACACATACTCTTACACACCTGCGCACGTGCGGGATCCGTACACACACCCTTCATAAAGAATGTTTAAGAATAAAAAAAAAAAGAAAATCATAAAACATCAGGACAAACAAATTACTTCACCTACTCTGTGTGTGTGTGTGTTGTGTGTGGTGTGTGCCCCTCCTTGTGAACTTTTTGATTTATTTCAAATATAAAGGGACACGCTCGCGCCCGTACACACACATATACACGCACAAAAAACACACACAACAACACACACCCACACACACACACACACATACCAACCACACCACACCACGCCGCGCCCACAAACACACACACACACACACACACACAAACACCACACACACACACACACACAAACACCACCCCACAACACACACGCACTCACGCACGCGCGCACACACACACACACAAACACGCACACAAACAAACACCACACACACACACACACAAAACACACTCACTCACCGCCGCGCCCACACACACGCACACACACACGCGCGCGCGCGCGGCACACCAAACACTCACCCCACACACACACACACACTCTCTGAAAACCCATTTCCTAGGTTTAAAATCTCTGATTGCTGTTGGGCTGAAAATCTGAATCAGCTCAATTCTAAACGAACGAAGAAAAGTGTGAACTGTGTAGTTTGTCTCAAAACAGCACTCCATACTACTAGTGATGACAATGACATAGTCGGTGAATTTGACTTAGTTTCTAGTTTTGTGTGTGGGGTGTGTGTGTGTGTGTGTGTGTGTGTGTGTGTGTGTGTGTGTGGGGTGTGTGTGTGTGTGTGTTGTGTGTGTGTGTGTGGTGTGTGTGTGTGTGTGTGTGTGTGTGGAGGGAGAGAGAGTGTGTGTGTTTGTGTCTGTGTGTGTATTTTTTTTATTCTTTTAGTCGAGGATAAGGGAATAAGCACTTAAGTGCTTTTTGTCATCCATTTCCCGTTTTGTAAGCGGTTTTTTTAAATTGTCATATGTTCACACCAGCACACAATGGCCTACTTTTAAACAAAAAGCGAAACAGGTTTTTACTTTGTGCGCAAGATGTTCTCTATGTGTATGTGTGTGAAAGTGTGTGAGAAAGAGAGAGAGAGAGAGGAGAGGAGAGTTGGTTGTGTTTTTGTGTGTTGTGTGTTTTTGTTGTGTGTGTGTGTGTGTGTTGTGTGTGTGTGTGTGTGTGTGTGTGTGTTGTGTGTGTGTGTGTGTGTCACTGTGTGTCACTGTGTGTCACTGTGTGTGTGTCACTGTGTGTTTTCACTGTGTGTGTTTTCACTGTGTGTGTAGAGAGAGGAGTGTGTGTGTGTGTGTGTGTCTGTCTGACTGTCTGTCTGTCTGTCTGTCTGCCTATGTCCCAGTGCATGGTAAGCATGTCTATAAATATACATGTACAGATGTCCTTTCATCCACAATCCATACCATTCACAGATACACATATCCACGAGCACTTGGCGGGCGCACTCACATACAGAGAGAGAGAGAGAGGGAGAGAGTTGAGAGAGGAGAGGGTTTTGAGAGAGAGATGAGAGAGAGAGAGATGAGAGAGGGGAGAGAGAGAGAGAAGGAGAGAGAGAGAGAGCAGAAAAAACCCACTAAGGAAACAAACTTTGGGGTAAACGTATATTTCACCACATTAAACAAAGAGTGTACAATTTCAGCAAACTTCTATCTAGAAATGCGGCGGGTGTTTAAAAGCTTTTCTTTTGAGAGAGGGAAAAAATGCCCAAACCCTTTCCTGTGCCAGAAATAGGTGGCGAGGTTTAAAAAACACACTATACGATATCTTTTTAAAAAACTTTTTTATTCATTGTTGTTTTTTACATCGCACAGTTTAAGGATACAAATCTAGGTAATCATAAACACATTTCTTAAAACATGCCTCTGTTGGTATGTGTGTCTGTGTGTGTGTTGTGTGTGTTTTGTGTGTGTGTTGTGTGTGTTAGGGGGTGTGCGTGTATGTGTGTGTGATTTGTGTTTTTGTGTTTTGTTGTTATGTGTGTGTGTGTGTGAGTATGTGTGTTGTGGGGCGTGCGCGTGCGCGTGTGTGTGTGTGTGTGTTTTTGTGTGTGTGTGTGGTATGAGTATTTGGTGTTAGTGTGTGTGATTCTGTGTGGGGTGTTAGTGTGTTAGTGTGTTAGTGTGTGTGTGTGTGTGTATGTGTGTGTGTGTGTGTGTGTGTTTGTGTAGGTAATCATAAACACATTTTTAAAACATGCCACATCAAAGTGAAAGAACACAACAGAAAAAAGGCAGCAAAATATACAGTTATATTTTTTTAATGTCATTTATGCATTATTGGAACAGTCACAAAACGTGTACAACATGTTATTGAAGCATCATTGTAATCATCATAAAATAGACAATATCAAGGCATCACCAGTCAATGTTTTGGTAACGAAGAAAACAAAATAGTTATCAAGTCGATGACTTTCATTACTAATTTCATTTTTCAATCTTTTAAGCAGTTTCAATGAAGAAATGAACAAAACTCTCTTACCACACACACACACACACCACACACCACACACACACTCACACACACACACACACACACACACACACACACACACACACACACAATTTGCATGCGTGGATCTGTTTCTTTCATTATTGAATATAACCTACATAATGAATCACCATAAAGTTTGCAACATGGGTCATTCTGTTTCATTGTGATTTCTGTTATTGAACATGACAGACACCACAGCCGAGTGGTTAAGACATTTCAACTTCAATCCCACGGGTCCATGATGTTGTGGGTTCGAATCTTTGCGGCGTCTGGTGAGTTAAGGGTGGAGATTTTTACCATCTCCCAGATCAACTTCAAGTGCAGACCTGCCAGTGCCTTCATTCTTTTCGTGCATATGTAAACATTCAGGCGATCAAATATTCGCTTTAAAAATCCCGTAATTCATGTCAGCGTTCCGCGTGGGTTACAGAAACACGAACATACCCAGCGTACATCCCCGAAGTCGGAATGCGGCTACCTTCGAGTTAACCACGAGCGCGAACGCACGCTGAACATCTTGTGCGCACGTGAAACCCCATTCCGCTTTACGGTAGTTAAGGTCGTTGCTTGCTAGTATCAACAGAAAGCTGTTTTTAAAAGCATGCACACTGTCACTGGTGTGGTGTGTAGACATCATTCCCTAAGTCACACTGTCACTGGTGTGGTGAGAAGACATCATTCCCTAAGTCACACTGTCACTGGTGTGTAGACATCATTCCCTAAGTCACACTGTCACTGGTGTGTAGACATCATTCCCTAAGTCACAGTGTCACTGGTGTGGTGTGTAGACATCATTCCCTAAGTCACACTGTCACTGGTGTGTAGACATCATTCCCTAAGTCACACTGTCACTGGTGTGTAGACATCATTCCCTAAGTCACACTGTCACTGGTGTGGTGTGTAGACATCATTCCCTAAGTCACACTGTCACTAGTGTGTAGACATCATTCCCTAAGTCACACTGTCACTGGTGTGTAGACACCATTCCCTAAGTCACACTGTCACTGGTGTGTAGACATCATTCCCTAAGTCACACTGTCACTGGTGTGTAGACATCATTCCCTAAGTCACACTGTCACTGGTGTGTAGACATCATTCCCTAAGTCACACTGTCACTGGTGTGTAGACATCATTCCCTAAGTCACACTGTCACTGGTGTGTAGACATCATTCCCTAAGTCACACTGTCACTGGTGTGTAGACATCATTCCCTAAGTCACACTGTCACTGGTGTGTAGACATCATTCCCTAAGTCACACTGTCACTGGTGTGTAGACATCATTCTCTAAGTCACACTGTCACTGCTGTGTAGACATCATTCCCTAAGTCACAGTGTCACTGGTGTGCTGTGTAGACATCATTCCCTAAGTCACACTGTCACTGGTGTGTAGACATCATTCCCTAAGTCACACTGGTGTGTAGACATCATTCCCTAAGTCACACTGTCACTGGTGTGTAGACATCATTCCCTAAGTCACAGTGTCACTGGTGTGTAGACATCATTCCCTAAGTCACACTGTCACTGGTGTGTAGACATCATTCCCTAAGTCACACTGTCACTGGTGTGGTGTGTAGACATCATTCCCTAAGTCACACTGGTGTGAAAAACATCATTCCCTAAGTCACACTGTCACTGGTGTGGTGTGTAGACATCATTCCCTAAGTCACACTGGTGTGGTGTGTAGACATCATTCCCTAAGTCACACTGTCACTGGTGTGGTATGTAGACATCATTCCCTAAGTCACAGTGTCACTGGTGTGTAGACATCATTCCCTAAGTCACACTGTCACTGGTGTGGTGTGTAGACATCATTCCCTAAGTCACACTGTCACTGGTGTGGTGTGTAGACATCATTCCCTAAGTCACACTGTCACTGGTGTGTAGACATCACTCCCTAAGTCACACTGTCACTGGTGTGGTGTGTAGACATCATTCCCTAAGTCACAGTGTCACTGGTGTGTAGACATCATTCCCTAAGCCACACTGTCACTGGTGTGGTGTGAAGACATCATTCCCTAAGTCACACTGTCACTGGTGTGAAGACATCATTCCCTAAGTCACACTGTCACTGGTGTGAAGACATCATTCCCTAAGTCACACTGTCACTGGTGTGGTGTGAAGACATCATTCCCTAAGTCACACTGTCACTGGTGTATAGACATCATTACCTAAGTCACACTGTCACTGGTGTGGTGTGAAGACATCGTTCCCTAAGTCACACTGTCACTGGTGTGCTATGTAGACATCATTCCCTAAGTCACACTGTCACTGGTGTGTAGACGTCATTCCCTAAGTCACACTGGTGTGTAGACATCATTCCCTAAGTCACACTGTCACTGGTGTGTAGACATCATTCCCTAAGTCACAGTGTCACTGGTGTGTAGACATCATTCCCTAAGTCACACTGTCACTGGTGCGTAGACATCATTCCCTAAGTCACACTGTCACTGGTGTGTAGACATCATTCCCTAAGTCACACTGGTGTGAAAACGTCGTTCCCTAAGTCACACTGTCACTGGTGTGGTGTGTAGACATCATTCCCTAAGTCACACTGGTGTGGTGTGTAGACATCATTCCCTAAGTCACACTGTCACTGGTGTGGTGTGTAGACATCATTCCCTAAGTCACACTGTCACTGGTGTGTAGACATCATTCCCTAAGTCACACTGTCGCTGGTGTGGTGTGTAGACATCATTCCCTAAGTCACACTGTCACTGGTGTGGTGTGTAGACATCATTCCCTAAGTCACACTGTCACTGGTGTGTAGACATCACTCCCTAAGTCACACTGTCACTGGTGTGGTGTGTAGACATCATTCCCTAAGTCACAGTGTCACTGGTGTGTAGACATCATTCCCTAAGCCACACTGTCACTGGTGTGGTGTGAAGACATCATTCCCTAAGTCACACTGTCACTGGTGTGTAGACATCATTCCCTAAGTCACACTGTCACTGGTGTGAAGACATCATTCCCTAAGTCACACTGTCACTGGTGTGGTGTGAAGACATCATTCCCTAAGTCACACTGTCACTGGTGTGAAGACATCATTCCCTAAGTCACACTGTCACTGGTGTGAAGACATCATTCCCTAAGTCACACTGTCACTGGTGTGTAGACATCATTCCCTAAGTCACAGTGTCACTGGTGTGTAGACATCATTCCCTAAGTCACATTGTCAATGGTGTGAAGACATCATTCCCTAAGTCACACTGTCACTGGTGTGAAGACATCATTCCCTAAGTCACACTGTCACTGGTGTGTAGACATCATTCCCTAAGTCACACTGTCACTAGTGTGAAGACATCATTCCCTAAGTCACATTGTCACTGGTGTGTAGACATCATTCCCTAAGTCACAGTGTCACTGGTGTGGTGTGTAGACATCATTCCCTAAGTCACACTGTCACTGGTGTGTAGACATCATTCCCTAAGTCACACTGTCACTGGTGTGTAGACATCATTCCCTAAGTCACATTGTCACTGGTGTGGTGTGTAGACATCATTCCCTAAGTCACATTGTCACTGGTGTGGTGTGTAGACATCATTACCTAAGTCACACTGTCACTGGTGTGTAGACATCATTCACTAAGTCACATTGTCACTGGTGTGGTGTGTAGACATCATTCCCTAAGTCACACTGTCACTGGTGTGGTGTGTAGACATCATTCCCTAAGTCACACTGTCACTGGTGTGTAGACATCATTCCCTAAGTCACACTGTCACTGGTGTGTAGACATCATTCCCTAAGTCACACTGTCACTGGTGTGTAGACATCATTCCTAGTCACACTTTCACTGGTGTGTAGACATCATTCCCTAAGTCACGGTGTCACTGGTGTGCTGTGTAGACATCATTACCAAAGTCACACTGTCACTGGTGTGTAGACATCATTCCTTAAGTCACGGTGTCACTGGTGTGCTGTGTAGACATCATTACCAAAGTCACACTCACTGGTGTGTAGACATCATTCCCTAAGTCACGGTGTCACTGGTGTGCTGTGTAGACATCATTACCAAAGTCACACTGTCACTGGTGTGCTGTGTAGACATCATTCCCTAAGCCACACTGTCACTGGTGTGGTGTGAAGACATCATTCCCTAAGTCACACTGTCACTGGTAGTGAAGACATCATTCCCTAAGTCCACTGTCACTGGTGTGAAGACTCATTCCCTAAGTCACACTGTCATGGTTGGTGTGAAGACATCATTCCTAAGTCACACTGTCACTGGTGTATAGACATCATTCCTAAGTCACACTGTCACTGGTGTGGTGTGAAGACATCGTTCCCTAAGTCACACTGTCATGGTGTGCTATGTAGACATATTCCTAAGTCACACTGTCACTGGTGTGTAGACGTCATTCCTAAGTCACACTGGTGTGTAGACATCATTCCCTAAGTCACACTGTCACTGGTGTGTAGACATCATTCCCTAAGGTCACAGTGTCACTGGTGTGTAGACATCATCCCCTAAGTCACACTGTCACTGGTGCGTAGACATCATTCCCTAAGTCACACTGTCACTGGTGTGTTAGACATCATCCCTAAGTCACACTGGTGTGAAAACGTCGTTCCCTAAGTCACACTGTCACTGGTGTGGTGTGTAGACATCATTCCCTAGTCACCACTGGTGTGGTGTGTAGACATCATTCCCTAAGTCACACTGTCACTGGTGTGGTGTGTAGACATCATTCCCTAAGTCACACTGTCACTGGTGTGTAGACATCATTCCCTAAGTCACACTGTCGCTGGTGTGGTGTGTAGACATCATTCCCTAAGTCACACTGTCACTGGTGTGGTGTGTAGACATCATTCCCTAAGTCACACTGTCACTGGTGTGAAGACATCATTCCCTAAGTCACACTGTCACTGGTGTGTAGACATCATTCCCTAAGTCACAGTGTCACTGGTGTGTAGACATCATTCCCTAAGTCACATTGTCAATGGTGTGAAGACATCATTCCCTAAGTCACACTGTCACTGGTGTGAAGACATCATTCCCTAAGTCACACTGTCACTGGTGTGTAGACATCATTCCCTAAGTCACACTGTCACTAGTGTGAAGACATCATTCCCTAAGTCACACTGTCACTGGTGTGTAGACATCATTCCCTAAGTCACAGTGTCACTGGTGTGGTGTGTAGACATCATTCCCTAAGTCACACTGTCACTGGTGTGTAGACATCATTCCCTAAGTCACACTGTCACTGGTGTGTAGACATCATTCCCTAAGTCACATTGTCACTGGTGTGGTGTGGTAGAATCATTCCCTAAGTCACATTGTCACTGGTGTGGTGTGTAGACATCATTACCTAAGTCACACTGTCACTGGTGTGTAGACATCATTCCCTAAGTCACATTGTCACTGGTGTGGTGTGTAGACATCATTCCCTAAGTCACACTGTCACTGGTGTGGTGTGTAGACATCATTCCCTAAGTCACACTGTCACTGGTGTGTAGACATCATTCCCTAAGTCACACTGTCACTGGTGTGTAGACATCATTCCCTAAGTCACACTGTCACTGGTGTGTAGACATCATTCCCTAAGTCACACTTTCACTGGTGTGTAGACATCATTCCCTAAGTCACGGTGTCACTGGTGTGCTGTGTAGACATCATTACCAAAGTCACACTGTCACTGGTGTGTAGACATCATTCCTTAAGTCACGGTGTCACTGGTGTGCTGTGTGTAGACATCATTTACCAAAGTCACACTCACTGGTGTGTAGACATCATTCCCTAAGTCACGGTGTCACTGGTGTGCTGTGTAGACATCATTACCAAAGTCACACTGTCACTGGTGTGCTGTGTAGACATCATTCCCTAAGCCACACTGTCACTGGTGTGGTGTGAAGACATCATTCCCTAAGTCACACTGTCACTGGTGTGAAGACATCATTCCCTAAGTCACACTGTCACTGGTGTGAAGACATCATTCCCTAAGTCACACTGTCACTGGTGTGGTGTGAAGACATCATTCCCTAAGTCACACTGTCACTGGTGTATAGACATCATTCCCTAAGTCACACTGTCACTGGTGTGGTGTGAAGACATCGTTCCCTAAGTCACACTGTCACTGGTGTGCTATGTAGACATCATTCCCTAAGTCACACTGTCACTGGTGTGTAGACGTCATTCCCTAAGTCACACTGGTGTGTAGACATCATTCCCTAAGTCACACTGTCACTGGTGTGTAGACATCATTCCCTAAGTCACAGTGTCACTGGTGTGTAGACATCATTCCCTAAGTCACACTGTCACTGGTGCGTAGACATCATTCCCTAAGTCACACTGTCACTGGTGTGTAGACATCATTCCCTAAGTCACACTGGTGTGAAAACGTCGTTCCCTAAGTCACACTGTCACTGGTGTGGTGTGTAGACATCATTCCCTAAGTCACACTGGTGTGGTGTGTAGACATCATTCCTAAGTCACACTGTCACTGGTGTGGTGTGTAGGACATCATTCCCTAAGTCACACTGTCACTGGTGTGTAGACATCATTCCCTAAGTCACACTGTCCGTGGTGTGGTTTTGTGTAGACATCATTCCCTAAGTCACACTGTCACTGGTGTGGTGTGTAGACATCATTCCCTAAGTCACACTGTCACTGGTGTGTAGACATCACTCCCTAAGTCACACTGTCACTGGTGTGGTGTGTAGACATCATTCCCTAAGTCACAGTGTCACTGGTGTGTAGACATCATTCCCTAAGCCACACTGTCACTGGTGTGGTGTGAAGACATCATTCCCTAAGTCACACTGTCACTGGTGTGTAGACATCATTCCCTAAGTCACACTGTCACTGGTGTGAAGACATTTCATCCCTAAGTCACATGTCACTGGTGTGGTGTGAGACATCATTCCTAAGTCACACTGTCACTGGTGTGAAGACTTCATTCCCTAAGTCACACTGTCACTGGTGTGAAGACATTCATTCCTAAGTCACAGTCATGGTGTGTAGACATCATTCCCTAAGTCACAGTGTCACTGGTGTGTTGACATCATTCCCTAAGTCACATTGTCAATGGTGTGAAGACATCATTCCCTAAGTCACACTGTCACTGGTGTGAAGACATCATTCCCTAAGTCACACTGTCACTGGTGTGTGACATCATTCCCTAAGTCACACTGTCACTAGTGTGAAGACATCATTCCCTAAGTCACACTGTCACTGGTGTGTAGACATCATTCCCTAAGTCACCAGTGTCACTGGTGTGGTGTGTAGACATCATTCCTAAGTCACACTGTCACTGGTGTGTAGACATCATTCCCTAAGTCACATGTCACTGGTGTGTTAGACATCATTCCCTAAGTCACGGTGTCACTGGTGTGGTGTGTAGACATCATTCCCTAAGTCACATTGTCACTGGTGTGGTGTGTAGACATCATTACCTAAGTCACACTGTCACTGGTGTGTAGACATCATTCCCTAAGTCACATTGTCACTGGTGTGGTGTGTAGACATCATTCCCTAAGTCACACTGTCACTGGTGTGGTGTGTAGACATCATTCCCTAAGTCACACTGTCACTGGTGTGTAGACATCATTCCCTAAGTCACACTGTCACTGGTGTGTAGACATCATTCCCTAAGTCACACTGTCACTGGTGTGTAGACATCATTCCCTAAGTCACACTTTCACTGGTGTGTAGACATCATTCCCTAAGTCACGGTGTCACTGGTGTGCTGTGTAGACATCATTACCAAAGTCACACTGTCACTGGTGTGTAGACATCATTCCCTAAGTCACGGTGTCACTGGTGTGCTGTGTAGACATCATTACCAAAGTCACACTCACTGGTGTGTAGACATCATTCCCTAAGTCACGGTGTCACTGGTGTGCTGTGTAGACATCATTACCAAAGTCACACTGTCACTGGTGTGCTGTGTAGACATCATTCCCTAAGTCACACTGTCACTAGTGTGCTGTGTAGACATCATTCCCTAAGTCAGAATGCGGCTACCTTAACGATGATAAAAACGGCCTCATCTCAAAATTCTCACCATTGATGAATCTAGGAGCTCTAGCCATGGAACGAAAAAGGAATGTATCATGTGTATTATACATAATCACATAGGCAATCACAAATTATTTACTTGATTCTCCAGTTAAATATACGTCATAATTATACATATGGCAATTTCACATAGTTGTTACCATTTGGTTACCACAGAGGACATGTGTAGTGTAGCGATCTCCTATTGAGCATTTTCCAAAGAGGGATCACCGAGACTGCATCCAGTCCGCAGCCAAAATGACACAATGTCAAGGTTACAACTTTTTCTTGACAAAACTTAAAAGTTTCTTTTAAAACTCTATACCCTAGAGACAAAAAGGAAGACATTGATATGAAAGGTGCCATCAACCAAAATCGAAGAGAAAAAAAAAGAAAAACCGGAAAACGCACACGCACTCTCGCACGCACGCACGCACACATACACACACGCGCCCGCGCGCGCGTTTATAAAGGAAAAACGTGTCAAATACACAGCTCATTTGAACCTACAGGCCTGTTTCGGACTGTTGATTCCATAATCTATGTAGGCAGCAGGGTTACAAACAATAAGCTGAATGGACAACACACACACACACACACACACACTCACACACACCACACACACATTAACTACCCACAGATAACGATTTTCAAATCCAAACCAGCCACTCCTATATAGGACTACCAGTTATTTCAATTGTCGTGAAATCAATAACAGCCATATCAACCATAATTATTGCTCCTTTCAAACATCATGCAACAATACTCAAAGCGTAAAACCATCATCAAAGACACATCACCCTGCCTTGCCAGCAAAGACAGGAGCCCAAAGAGAAGGAGGATCATGTCACTGTCATTGGGTGCCGTGGCCAACAAGCGAGACGGGTGAGATTGTGTCTGATTATAAAGAACAAAGACAGGGCTATGCTGAGGTTAGGGGACGGGATAGCTCAGTGGTCAGAGCACTCGCTTTCGCCCAGCCAAGGTTACGCAGCATCGAGCGTGGTTACCACTTGGATGGGTGACCGTTTGTACGCCTTGGCTTCAGTACAGTTCCCCAGTTCACTCAGCTGTAAATGGGTACCTGCCTTCTTTAGGGTGAGGGAAGGACAAGCAGCGAGGGAGAGAAGATGGGCGTCGCCCTCATTATGCTTGCCCCTAGACAAGCTGAGGTCTCTGATGCCTCGCTCCCCTACGACCACATGGGTTATAGGACACCTTTACCCTTTACCTTTGTGAATGGACCCCAGCTCGTAGAAAACAAAATACTAATGATAGTGATGGGGTAATAAAATCACTGACAGAACATGGCTAAAAAAAAAATTAAACGAACAATCGAGCTTACAGCAGTAAACGTACCAGGATAAAAACATGCCATTAACTGTCCAAAAGCACCTAGACACCATTGGTTTCATGATAGTCGATCTCAGATCAGAAATAGCCTCTGAAGTCGTAGTATGGCTGCCTATATGGCGAGATACTTAAAAATGGCCATACACGCAAACTTCTCATTCAGTGTGCAATTTCAATATCACAGTGGTGATTCCCAGGTGGGATGAGTGAGTCAGAGTGCACATTCTTGGTGACCCCAACAGTGTTAAGCTGAGGAACGCACAACAACAACAACAGATCAGAAATGAAAATATCAACTCTATAAAACGTCAAAGGAGTTCAGAGCAAATTTAATGTGTTCTTTGGTCACATCATCGGCAAGGTACAGAGATTCACTTTCAAGCCAAAGAAAAACCCCAGCATTATGATTCAACACAAGAATCTAACATAATAATGAACATTATCAATAAAGGCACAATGTTAACAAAAGTGAAACATTCCAAG